>BPLQ01004066.1:549157-568183 GCA_021605075.1 Caerostris darwini
AAACCCATTACATTTTCCTCATGTAATATTCGTAGCATAATAAACATTACGTATGTTGTAAAAGAAACACTACAAGGAATAACAAATTAAATACCTAAAGGGAATAACCAATTGGGAACATTTGCCGATCATTAGTTTACTTTTTATACACATAAAAGTTAAACACGATTATTTTTATGAATTAAAAGTACATTATAAAAGGGTTTTTTTTTTTCATAGAATTATAAAAATTATTTTTCAATAGCTGAAAGAAGGAAAAAACTTTTTAAATTATAAATAAATTTGATTTATAACATCTGTATAATAAATAACTGTTAATTATAATAAGCTGTACATCAAATAACAATAATCATTAATAATTTTTGAATTTAATATTTGCCCGCCGTTTTCACAAATTTATGTTTCTCATAAAGAGACAATGACAGGAAACTTTTTAATAATTCAAGGTATACTTTTTAAAAAATTTAACACTTCAAATAATTCGTGAAACAAATATTTTAAAACACAATTAAAGTAGAATGCAATTTTTAAATAAAAATATTCTTAAGAAAAAATTATAATTTTTTTAAATTTTCATATATTTAATGAAAATAAATTTGAAAAAGATTAAATCTCCATTTGAAAGAACATTTCATTCAGTGTAGATGATGTTTTATGCCATTAATCATCGGCTGATTTAATAGTTTTCTTCACAATAAGTATATACAGTGGTGAGAAAAGGATTTACTTCTAGTTCTATAACATTTACAAAAATGTCTTCTTTCATTACATTCAAACAAAATCACGTCAGCAAATATTTTTTAGCATACGAAATAGCATAGACAAATTAAATTTTAAATTGATACATCAAACTGTTCTTTAAAGAACAATTAAAATTAGACATATTAACTGCTCTCTCTCTCTGTGCGTGTATGTGTGTGTATGACAATTATAACAACGCGACACGAGGGGAATATCATGAAGAACTAAAAAACATTATTTAATTTAATTAAATAATTGTTAAAAACACATTTTTGTAATAACAATAATGTCCAGTTGATCAAATATTTCGGCTAAATTGGCTGTTATTTAAGAATGCCAAACACTTTGGCTTAAGTCATTCAAAACTAGAAAAGCAAATATATAGCACATTCAGCGTTACCTAGTATTCGACACAAGGTCCCTGCTACACACATTTTCCCACAATGAGAATTTCCATAAGGATGACAATTGGAGGGTTCCACTTCGAGCTCAATGAGAATATATTCTGGTACAATGATTTATCGTGCCCATCTCCTGCGAAGACATAGAATCCTTTCGGTTTGCCATTTTTGAACCATCCTTTCCTAGTTCGGAAACTCAACATGTTATCCATCAGTTCTCTCCATCCCGCAATTTTTAAATTAGAAATGTGGGATGGATGAAAAATGTATACAAATACATATACAAATATTTTCATTTTAAGAAGTATATTATAAAAAGTGTAAATATAAAATTATGAATTTATTTGACGTGAAAGAAATCTATTGATATAAACAATCATAAAATTTAAGTTACGTATTTTAATATTGTACACATATACTATACGAGTGAATTCCTCATTTCTAAAAAAATATTTTTTAGTATAAAAAATAAAACAAAATGGTAGATCTAATTTTTATCCATTTATTTATTGCCATAGACTGCATTTAACGAATCACAATAAGCAATACTGATGAGCTAGTGGATGAAACCATTGTACACAGTAAAATCAAAATCAACTATTTTGTATAAATTAATAATTATTATTTTTAAATTGTTCAAACCATTGGAATTTTAGTTTTCTAAAAAGGAAGAATTAAATTAAAATATTTTTGGGTAATTGTCATAAAACGATAGAATCAAATGAGAATATAATATAGTATTTTAAAAGTAGTTTATCAATACGTCATTCATTGTTGGCTTTAATGTAACTCATCAGCTTTTCTTCAAGTAAGAGTAAAGCTTTACTTCAAGTAAAGTATCAATCCATGTTGTATTTTAAAGAGCTTTTGAAGTTTTTAAAAATATTTAAAGAAATTAATTATATTTATTAGTTATTTACAAAATGCTACTTTAATTTCCTAATTGCCTTAAAATGATAATTATGAATCGAATTGGACATCCTGAAGGGAAAAAAATAAACAAAAAAGATCTAAAATTAAAAACATTTTTTTTATATTTGTTTTAATTTGTATATTTAGTTAATAAAAAAAGAAAAATGAACTGCAGAAGCAACAAGTATTCATCACTTTGTAATACCAAAAATCAGTTTTTTAAACAATGTAAAATAAAAGTTTTTTGAAAAAAAAAAAAAAAAAAATTGAAAAGAAAACAAGAAAATTTTACACAAAGATTACAATAGCGAGTAAAATTGTTCATTTAGCGATACCAATCTCAAATGAAATTTTTCAGTGGCAATTTTCAATAGTTTTTGAAGCTTATCAGCAATGGCGAAGCATAACTAGAAAATATACATCTTCTAATAGAAATGACCACCAAACATTAGCACAAAATTCACATCAAAAGAGATGCATATTCCCAATTGTAGCTAAAATATATAGCTAGCAAATTTATATATTAAAATATTTATAACATAATTTAGGTATATGATATAAAATTTATAATGTAGGGAAGTATTTTTTATAAAGATGAAGTTTTCATTAATTCAGACTAATTTATTTATTTTCATTGGTTAATTTATAGATAATTTAAGACTAATTATAGATTAGATTTAATGTAGGAAAAAAGTATAAAATTTTTTGAACACATATTGCTGCTAGCTTTTGAAATAAAAATATAAGCTTTGCAAAGGCAAGAAAATTTCTCGAAAATTTATAACAACGACGCTTATACACACACCAATACTAAAACTTGTATCTTTAAACTGTATCCATATTTAAATACAGATCTTACATTTGTTTTTGATAAAAAAGGAAAAATATAGCAGTGATAATAAATTTATTTATTCGTGAATATTACTGAATGTTACTTTCTAAATTATTAAAAAAAATGGCATCAAATTCTCTAATTTTCTCGATATCAATAGAAATTTTTTTATTGACAAACTTGGAAAAACTAATAAGCCAAAGCGATTATTTGAAAAAAATTCACCCCATTGAAAGTTATATTCACCCCATATATAGTTTCCTCTGTAGGCGACAGTAAATTCAAAATTTTTGTATTTTCCATAGTAACTACGATAAATCCATAGTAGTAAGAATATCTGCAATTCAAAAGAAATATTAAAATGTATAAAGTATAATCAGTACTTCAAAAACTATCAATGAAGTCAAAAAATAGTTTCCAAAAAATATCAATGAATCTCTCTCAGTAAATATAAGAAATAGATAAAAGTCCCAAAATGTAGAATAATTAACTGTCGATATTAAAGTTACTATTAAGATCTTTACTACTATTAGGAAGTTACTATTGATTCGAACATACAAGAAATTCAATGATGATTTACAAAAATATTTTTGCTAAAATACGATTTCTTAATTCATATACTGGCAGCTACATACTGTCTATTTCGCAACTTTTACTTTACTAATGATCTCAAATTCAAATGTTTCTATCAAAATACAAACATTTGTATAATCAGAGTCTCATTTGTACAAGCCTAACTGCATAAGAAAATTAGCTGAGTTTAAAGAATATAATATTCCAAACGCTGACTAAAATCAGACTTAAGTAGACTTTATTAATTTAAATGAGAATAAATAAAACATTTTAAATGCATCAAAATAACATGAAATTCAACGATGGCTTTTAAAAATATTTTTGCCAAGTACTATTAATTTGTTCATTATCATGAGATGTTCATTAAAAAATTGATCAGTAAATAACAGTAGAAGGATAGAGTATTAATTATAAAAAAATGTCAATAAATTAAAAAATTTACTTTTATTGACTTGTTGAATAACAATAAAAAATTAAAGATAATTAGCAAAATTATATTAAGTCCAATATAGGAAGAAAATAAATCTTTTAAAATCATTTCCATCTGAAAATATACAACGCAATACTAACTAATAAAACAAACAATAAATTTAGTAAAGGTAAATTTGGAAAAAAAAAAAAAGTTTAAAAATAACAATATTTGTATATTATAAAAAGAAATTAAAAATTTAAGATTTCGAAAATACACGTTGGCAGGCCTCAGAAGTAACTTAATTATATTGTGAACTTAACTGACTATATTACTGTAATATAATTAGAAATTCCATAAATATTTTTAAAATCAAAATTCACAGAAAAAATTAATTCGTTCGTTTGACTAGTATTTTTTTAACAAGAGATAAAAGAAGTTGAGTTTCATAAAAATCTCACTTGCAGTAAAATGTATTGCGGGGCAGCGCGCGGGGGCGCGGTTATTAACACACAACTCTTCATATTCTTCATAAATTCCAGTAGTTAAGCTGAACATTGAGATAAACTACTAGATAAAAATTTCTATTACAGATGACATAATAGCAATATGTTGGCACCCTGACATGCAGAGAATACAATTTTACACACCAAACGAAGTGAATTGTAAATAATCATGTTAATTTCATTTTTAAATTAAGCTATATTAATTAAATTTTAAATCTGGGATCAGTAATTATATGAACAGTAAATAGACTAGAAAGTCCACCCATTGAGTCCGAGATGAAAGGTACGAACCCCTTGGATGTCGTCTCTGGGACTGTTCCTTCAAAAATTGGCTGGTACAATGGAATAAATCTTGACAAAATGAAGTGCTGGACCCACTTTAAAATAGCCACCAATTCGCAATGTTTAGAAATATAAATGACATTGCACTGGGGGAAAATATTTGAAATAGAGATAATAGAATGATTACATTTGAAAAAAGTATCAATGTAGATAATAAAACATTGGTTAGATTACACGTATAACGGTTATAGTATTTGAAAATTATATACTTTTTTAATAACATATGAAAGTGGAATTTTCTTACGTGAAGAAAAATCAATGAAAACCATGAAATTTTAATGAAATAGTAAATGCCTTTATTTACAATACATTGAAACTAGTTTTATTTTATGAGTTTATAGCATATTAAATTTAAAAATAGAGTAGAAAAAAGAAACGGAATTTTTTTAAAAAAAAGTTGTGATATTTAAGGAAAGTCATTTATATCGAAGCTAATTATTTCACGACAAAATTTAATACGTATCACATCTATCGTATAAAATTTATTCAATAAATATTTAAGTTTTGTAACCAATTATTGGTCCATTCATATAACAATTTATATTTTAAAAGAACCAAATTAATAATTGAAATATATTTTTTTTCTTACATATCTTGATAACATTTTTAGAGATTTAACATAAAGGAATTTTACCATATTGTTCTTAAACATTTCGAGAGGGGAATGTAATAATGAGCTAAAAGGCAACTAATTAACGCATGTTCTATTTTTTCTACCAAAAAATAACATTATTAAAACGTTATCCAGTTATTTATTCAATATTCAAATTCAGTTTCAATTTATGCTTCCTTAACAATTCATGATAAATATCTAAAAAAAAAGTTGTACTTCATTTATTAAATAAAACCACATTTAATTGTTTTTTAAAAGAGAATTTTGCTTTCAAAGAAATAAATATACGAAAAATTAGATGTCTTAACTCGGTTTTTTAAAGGTTCTACCTGAACAAAGAATAAACATAAAATTTATTAAAGATTGTTTTTTATTTAATTTGGGAATAAAAATATTTTCTTAAGTTATACGTATCTTTCTAAATGAAAATATTAATGTCTTCATTTCTCAAAATAGAAGGCAAAAATACTCTAAAATTAATGCTCAAATATAATTCTGACTTAACAATATAATAATTTTAGTAGTTGAAATATTATTTAAATCTTTATTTTTGGAAAAAATATTAATCATATATATACATAAATTTTGAATTTTGTAATTTAAAACTTTTTTAAACTTTTAATTTCTGATCAGTAAATTTTGTCACTGGCAATTTAGAGTTATTCAAAGCATTTCATACTGTCTAAAAATGTAAAATAAAAATATTTTTTAGAAAAACCCACTAAGTCAGTAGAATCAATAAGAAATGATGCATTGCATATTCTGGCAAACTTAAAGTGTTTTAAAAATAAATAAATAAACAAACAAAAATTTAAAAAACATTTATTATAACTAAGGCTGTCTTCCCCAATTAATTTTAGCAGTATATTCCTTCAAATTTTTCCCGCTAAAACAATAAAAAAAATTATTTTCGAAAGAATATATTTTTTTATAATTTTGAATTTCTGATCAGTAAATTTTGTAATTTGCAATTTAGAGTTATTCCAAGTAATCCATACTGTCTAAAAATGTAAAATAAAAATATTTTTTAGAAAACCACCACTAAGTCAATAGAATCAATGGGAAATGATGCACTGTGTATTCTGCCAAAGTTAAAGCGTTGTAAAGCGTAACACAAACAAAACAAAACATTTCTTATATATAAGGGTTTTTTCCCTAATAATTTTAGCAATATATTCCTCCAAATCTTTCCCGCTGAAACAACAATAATAATAATAATAATAATAAAAGATTTTTGATGAACCATGAGGAAAATGGCAGTGAGAATTTAGCAAGAGCCATTTTTTTAATGAAAATATTTTGCTTTTTGAAACGAATATAACAAAAATCTGAGAACATGAAATGATGTTTATTGTTATGAGTTATATCTAAGTACATCAAAATATAAAAATGCCAAATTATAACCAATGTCATTTTTTGAATGAAATCCTCTGTTTTTGAAGAATACAACAAGTCTAGACAACATCCTACAAGCCCATTTCATTTGATTTACTTGGGAATTTTATAATTGATTCTTCACAAAAAAAAAAAAAAAAAAATAGTATTTTCACTTAAGTTTTCACCTTCTGAGACAACAAGTGATTAATATTTAAAGAGGAGGAATTCCTAAGTATTTTACAATTTCCTTTTCTTTTCCTTCCAATTCAGCACTTACACGACGACGACTTTCTCAAAGCAATTGTGACACAAAAAAATGAACTTAATGTACAAGTTTGATATGCTTATTAAGTTACGATGACTTTAAATTGTAATTTTTTTTCTCTTCTTTTTTATTTAAGGCCGTGAAATTCTTAGCGAACTTGGTGTACGGTTTCAGTTTTGACGTAGCTGTGAGAGATGACGACCTCAATTAGACTACGAATGATTGGCTGGTTTAAATTTTATAGCACTAGATTTCCGTGGGATTTATTGTATCAGAATAACAACACTTAATAGTTTTTATTTATTTATAACAAGAAAACCATAATTAAATGTGGCTTCAAGTATAACTTTCATACGATAAGTTAAGTACATAAGTTATTTATAGTGAATTATTAAATTAAAAAAATAATTTAGTTAAGCTTAAACTTATTCAAAAGAAATTAATAAAAAATAATTAAAATAAAATTTTACGCTTCTAGAATATTCTAACTACAAGAGACTTTAATGTCAAAAATTAAATCCCGTAAAATTATCGTTGAAATGAATATTTTTAAATGTCGTTTCTTGTAATTATAACAAATATATTATTGAACTATGTTAATAGTTGCACATATGAACTATATAATAAATAAATTCATTTTTAATATTCGAATAACAAATATAAGGTGCACATATTAATTTATGTTGAGTCTCAAATTTTACGATAAATTCTAAAAATTATATAAAATATTACGATAAGTTCTATATTCATAACTCTAACTATCTTTCTCTATCTGATCTCTTTAAACTATATCTATACTCTCTCTATACTCCATATATCCATAAATCTATCTAACTCTAAATAGTATAAATTGACTCGAAATAAATATGATATACAGAAAAAATATCTATACCATGAATTCATATTTGAATGTAACTTGTTTATTAAATATAACTATTTAAAATAATTTTTGGGAAATCTTTTAAAATTCATTATATTTCTCATCAAAGATATAGAACTCAGATTTATTAAGTATAGATATTGAAGTTCACTATTAAAAAAAATCATGCCTTGGAAAACTAAAATATATTTTTTAATAAAATTAGAATTATATAAAAAAATTTACCAAACATTTTTTTTTTTAATTTTAAAGATAATTTTTTAAGTTATAAAAACTTCCATTTAATATCATTTCTTTATAAAATGTTCTCGAATTGTTACAATGTGATCCAATTCAGCATAAATTTCCTCAAGTTTGAAATATTTTTGACATAATATCACGTAAGTTATAAATTTTCTAAGAAAACTTTAATTTTACTTCAAGAAACTTAATTTTAAATTATAGCAAAATTGAAATTTTAATTTTTTAAATATTTTCCATATTAAATTACAAAAAATAATGAGAATCACAAATTATATTAAAAAGTATAAATTCCTAATTTTATGTAGCATTAGTTATTAATTTTATAAGAATAGAAGAACAAATAAAGCAAATACAAAATTTTAGGTCATAAATAAAGTTAAAGTTTTATAACTGTACATTTAAAGCTAATCTTAAAAAGTTATAAACTATTGTTTTAATTTTTATACTTTACCGAACATTTGGTTTAATGTCATTGCAAGTTTTGCATTATTGTATTAATATTCTATATGTTAAAAGTCTTCTTTAAAAAAATTTCGAAATGTCACATTTTTCGAAAGCATAAAGAGAGATAATTTATGGAATGTTCTTATTTTATTAACCTATCAAAATATTTTCAACTCAATATTTCATCAGTATTATAAATAAGTCAAACATATTAATTTGAATAAATATTTATTCAATAAGTAATGGAAAGTTCAATTCCCCATATTAATTCTTTTCTCATATATATCTATAGGGGTCTGCACATGAGGCACTTCAGAGTTTTTGTATAGCGATACAACTTCATAAGTGTTGAAAAATTTGAAAGTGCATCTATGGAGCACATGCAGTAAGTACTGTTGCCTTTGTTATTATGCAAAATAATCATGTTCCTAATTCATTCCTTGTCAGTTCTCTTTTGATTTTTATATTGATATGTTGTGCTTATATTATATATATAATTCAAAATTTATCAACGATTGTCTCCCCCCCCCCCTCTCTCTCTCTTTATATATATATAATAACTATTGATAAATTATGGACTAGTGCTAAAACTTAGTTATCTGGCCAAACTTTATCTTAGTTGTGAACTGAATATATATATATATATATATATATATATATATATATATATATATATATGGGAGACAGAGATAGTTATCTCTGTCTGATAAATTGTGGATTACTGAAGAAACTAACTTGGTTACCTACTTCATTTTCGTTATGAAATTGGCAGGTAATTTTTTAACGAAGTTATTCCTTTTTCTGAAATTATCCTTATTTTCAGATATCATTTTAAATACGAAATAGTCAAAATTCATCAATTTTATTTCTATTTTGTGAATGATAAATATTAAATTATACTCATTAAATATAAATGTAGGAGGAATGCACCATTATATTAATATCAGCGTTTGTTAAAACTTATGGTCACTTAAGTTATTTACAGGATGCTCGAAATTATTTCAGAAGTACTTTAATTTCTATCTTTTAACAACTATCCATAATTAGCTAAATTTCTCTTTTATTTTAGAAAAGAAAAACAATTTTTATTATGATAGAAAATAATTTATGTCAATTAGGCTATTAAGAATTGCTGATTTACAAAACCCAATTTTTATTAGCGAATGCTTTTATAATGTCAATCAAACAATAGAACTAATAAAATGAACGAACTCCTCTATGAAATTGTATTCATAAATGATTCATAATAAATTAATTCAGGATAAAAAAAAAAATTCTGCAAAAATAATTATAAATTATATACTTACATTAAATGAAAACAGAATTATCTTAGAACACCAAGTTATAAGCAATTAAGAAAAATAAATTCATTTATTAAATTTTTTATATTTAAAAACTTTTACTCAAAAATGTTTACAATTGTTAAAAAAAACGCACGAACTATAAAAGTTATGTAATTAAATCTTGAATGAACAATTGTTTTCCAAAACTTAATAATCCAATACAGCATATATTTGTAAAAATAATAATTAGACAAATAAAAGGCAAACATTTTCAAATGAAATTCAACTGCCAACATACCATCTTAAATCTTTATTAATTTTCAAACACAAATATCGCAAAATATTATCAACCTAAATTTAAAGCTCAATTTAAATAAATAAAAACATCTAGTAGTGAAATTCTTGTTAATCAATTTGCAAATTATCCTCAATAATTCATGCAATGATAATTTTATCCTATTCTATACGTTAATATCTTATAAACCATAAAAAATATAAAAGTTGTAATGTTAAAAAAAAATTTTAACTAACCATCTCAGAAATTCAGTTACTTCCAATCAATTAATAACGATTCCAATTCGAAAATTAAATGAGTGTAATTTGTTTAATTATTTACGGTATGAAATAAAAATAAGTAATTGCATTTCAACAAAATTAAAACTAGAAACAGTTGAACCTTTCGAGTTTAAAACGATGTCCGGATAAGAAAATGGGACAGTTAGGAAATCTTTCATGTGCTATGAAATAAGATATATATTATTCCAATATAAGAGAGGGTCAATTGAATGAGCAATTTTTTTACCTAATTTAAATAAGGGCAAATAATCTCGGATGTTATGCTATCTAAAGACGATAATGTTAAAAATGAAAGCTACTATCCTTTTCTTTTTAAATTTTCCTTACAATATACATAATTTTTTTATCAGTTTTTTTAAATCTATTTTACATTATATGAGAAATATATAACACTTATTTACAGAAATTATATTGCTAACATTGTTAAGATGCAATAATAATGAACAAGAATTGAGAATTTGGCAATGAATAATTGGCAAAAATTGTTTCTCAGTTATTGTTTTTAAGTTTTTAATAAGATTTTAAATATAACTCAAGATATGCAAAATTTAAGCTTGTAGTCTTTCCGTATGCCTGCTGCTTGTTCTGTATGCTTTTATGTCATTTTAATCTTTAATTCAGTGCTTTTTTACTTCCCATTTGTATTCTGAAATAGTGGTTAAAAATTATATTAATTACAATCTATTCAATGAGGTAAATATAGTATAGATATATAAATATTATATAATCTATTTTTATTCATTAATATAGAGGTTTTTTTTAAATATTTAAATAGCGATATATTTAATGCATATTAGTTTGAAAATTCAAAAATTTTTTTAATTCAGTTGTAATTGAAAACGCCAAATATTTTCAATTACAAATGAATTTTGAAGACACCAAATTCAAAAATGAAATTCTAAAAATGACAATAAATTCATTATTAATTTTATGTTGTTATTATTGCAATTTACTTATGCCAACTAGGAACATAAGAGAGCTGCTAAAATAGTATTGTAAAAATTTAACTTAAAATAAGATCTTAATGGGTTTTTTTTATAAATAATTAGAATGCAAAAAGATAGAATCTTTTTTAAGCAAGTTAAGTTGTCCTATATGAAAAACAGAGATCAATATGAGGATTAATTTTTGCATTCATTGTAATCTTGAATTTTAAAACAATAGCAAAAAATTTTGAAAAATTATACATATAATATATTAGTTTTTTTTACTCTAAATTTAGGGTAAATCATGTCAAAAAATCTCATTATAATAAAGATGTTGAGGGAAGTATAATGAAATAGAAAGTTAACGTAATTATAAAATTTATTGTTATATCTATCTAAAAACATTTGCATGGACAAAAATTGGAAATAACATAATTTCAAAATTAAAGTACTTTTTAGCGTATTTTCTGCTGAAGATTTATCTTACATATTAAGAAATATTGAAAAAAATTCCGAGTCCTTCAAATTGATTAGAGTTTCTTTTTCAAGAAATTTTTAATGCATATATATATAATCATAGGAAATAAGAAGTTATATAGAAGACATATTAAACAGATGTAAGGAACAAAAAGTGTTTCAACATTCTGGAGAAATCGCTCCTCATTTATTTTTATTGCGATGTTCCCATTTCAAATTAGTTTGCTTTCAGTGTAAATTTAATTCGCCCAATTTAAAGTTCCAAAGATAGCTAGTAAGTTCTAAAAATTGAAAAAAAAAAGAAAAAAAAAAGGCTATCTTACCTAAAAAAGAACGCAGGTATACCATAGATACCAATTATTGTTTTTTATTTTTTTTAAATTAAAACTTTGTACAACAAAAATACAGATTCTTCTGAAAGTGATCTTGCAGTGATCAGATAAACAGCACATTCTATGGTTATGATGGAAAAAAAATGAGAACATAAAGGAATTATGCTAATATTTTTATTATAAATTGTTTTAGTCTGTAAAAATAAGAAGAAAAAGTTCAAAGTATCAATAAAGTTATGCTCGACAAATTTTTTTTCTTGAATTTGTAAAATATCCACGCAATTAAATAAAGTGATAGTTTATAAAAATATTCTCTTAAGAGTATCAACAGAAATTTATGAACGAATAAATAATATGAATTAATTTTTATAATTTTAATCCACTATCAAGTTCTCTTTCGAATATAATCCTAAAGAGTATTTTTTTTCCATTTTAAAGATATGCTGAATATATTCTTGGAAAATAGGCGTAAATATTATTCGCAATTTCAAATAATTCTTCAGCAATTTACATACATTTCCTGAATTTTAAGCTGATCCACTATTTTAAGCTACAATCTTTCTTTCTTTTTTTTTATTGTTGAAACTAAACTTTTTTTTTTGTTCAAAATGTTTCTACAGATTTTTTCAAGACAAACAGGAACACAATATTTTTTTTTTCATTTAAGCTCCAATCAAGATTTGTTTCATTTCGTACGACTAAAATTTCATAATTTGCATCAAACACCACCATTTGATGAACATTTTCCCAGTCAGTAATGGGAATACGAATGGGCTATTTTTTAAATCAAAAATAGGTATAGCCATTGTGTCAAGTAGGGTAGCCATAGGTATAGCCATTGTGTCAAGTAGAATAGCCATAGGTATAGTCATTGCAACTTTACTGAAAAAGCAGAACTTAATTGAACTCTAAACAAGAACTTTAAAATAATCACAAGATTTTGTTCTTTTCAGAAATAACTGTCTAGTTTTATCGAGTGCAAACATGAGTCAACAAGTAAATCAAAATTATAAAACATAATAATGTTCCAGAAACGAAACAAATCATTACAGCCACACTAAATTGAAATCAAGCGTGAACCTTAATATAAATCTACCACTATTTTTACGTAAGTATTTAAACAACAATAAAAATAGTAAACTTTCCAATACAGGTTCAGGTGAAACAATATAAAAAAAAAAATAATAATAAAAATTTAAAGTCGATTCGTACTTTTTTCCCCCCTATATTGCAGGAAGTCCTTAATAAATTATTTTCATTCATTTTTTTAAGTTTATCTGGCGCCATCTATTGGTAGATATATGCAACTTAAATCTAAAAAAAACTAAAATTAATTAATTAAATTTAATGAATGAATTAATATTTGAAAAAAACTGTGTTAACATCCAGTGTCATCCACTCCAAGTTGAAAAAAAAGTGCATTTGAACTTGAGTGGATGAATAAAAAGTGAACGATTTATGAACGATTGAAAATTTGAACAATATATATATATAGGGAGAGTGTGAGCTAATAGAAGGAATTTAAAAGAGAGAGAGAGAGAATAGTGCTACTCCTCATTTCCAGGAATGCTGTTTTTAGCCTCGCCATAATATTTTATCAAATGTCCCATTATTACGTGCCAGCAAGTCATAAAAGACCATAAGTGGAGAACAGGACCCGCCCCTAAGTACACAAACTGATATGAACACACATACACCAGCTTTCCGTGAGTCACAGAAATGCTCCGATTCCGTTCCAATCAAAGTAGAGGATTCTCCATAACTCCTCTAACTTAATCCAATCAACCACCACAGAAGGATGAAAAAAAAAATAATACTAATAAAACAACGAGGAAAAATAAATATATATACATAAAAAAAAAGGAATGAGAACAGGTACCATAGGGTGACGGTAATAAAAACAGTCTACTAGCAAAGGGGGGAGAGGGGGTGCGTAATCGTTGTTTAGTTGTTATCAGGAAGAAAAAGATACATGCTACCATGTCAGGTGCTTGAGTTGGGTTGATACAGCTGTGGTGAGTTTTGATGGCGCATTCCCAGCCGAATTGATAACACTTATCGGACGCTAAACCGGGATCAGTAACAGTGTGCTTCTGTCTTGTCTGTCTGGAATACGACCCCTTTCGAAGTTGTCAAGGACGCCCGCGAGATAACTCATAATGCATCTAATGATAAAAAAAGATTGGAACATCAGACAAAAAAAAAAAAAAAATTTTTTTTTCTTTGCGTATCAGGTATTTGCTTGTAAATGCAAGAAGCAAATCAGTTTGGAATCGGGAATTGTCTTTTAAAAAAAAGCAATGCTAGAAAGTATTAAAAATGTAAAACATTGTTGCATTTCATTGTTGTAAAAGGAAAAAGACCTGGTGCATTTCGTTATTGCATGCCAGTCAATTTCTCTTACAGTGTAGAACTTGTTAGTAAAAAAAAGAATGCAAATCGGAAATGGGTGATGAAAATATATCTTTCTAGTGTTAAAACAAAATATTATCGGTAAAAATATTGAAAATTACTGAACCACCACCAATAATAATAACTTTGTTAATTATGAAAAAGTTTGGAGAACCAATTTTTAAACAATACATTCATAAATTTTAGGAATGGCAACTTTGTTGCAAAAAGTTTTTTAAAAAAATTTATTATGGCATGGCAGTCAATTTCTCTTATAGTGTAGAACTTGCTATTAAAAAAGAATTTAAATCGGAAATGGGTGATCAAAATGTGTTCTGGTGCTAAAAATAAAAAAATTATCGGTAAAAATGTAGAAAATTACTGAATCACCACCAATAATAATAATAATAATAATTTTGTTAGTTATGAAAAAGTTTGGAGAACCAATTTTTACACAATACACTCATAAATTTTAAAAGTGGCACCATTGTTGCAAGAAGTTTCTTTAAGAATTCAATATGGCATGACAGTGAATTTCTCCTACAGTGTAGAACTTATTATTAAAAACGAATTTAAATCTGAAATGAGTGATGAAAATATATATTTGTGTTAGAAATAAAATATTATCGTAAAAAAATGTTGAAAATTACTGAACCAACAACAATAACTTCTCTAATTATGAAAAAGTTTGGAGAAACCAATTTTTACTCTCATAAATTTCAGAAATGGCAACTTTGTTGCAAAGAGGTTTTTTTAAAAGTATTTAAAACAGGTATTTGCTATTTCAAATTTTATACCTAAATCTGTGTGTAGCCATACAATTGCTGTAAATTCTGACAAATATGCATTATCATTTGCATGCAAATGAAAAATATGTCTTTATTTAAAATAAAATGAAATGCTTGAAATATATTACTTCAGAATAGAATGGAAGTAAAAATTATCAAATATTACACATTTTGCCAACACAGGTCTGATAGCATCCAGTTTTCAGCAATGTATATAAGGAAAAGTAAAAAAATCAAATCCCATTATGATTAAAAAACTGTTGGGAGGGAGTGGGGTGGGGGGGACCATTTATGGCAATAGTTTGTAAATGCAGTATTCTTTAAAAACACAAAATGTAACTATCTTTAACCAAAAGTTAGGGCGAAGTGCAACAGATGGCTAGTATAAGGATTTTGGAAGGATATGAAAAGATGACTGTTTAGTTTTTGGAAAATGGTAGTTTGGTTGCCAAAACTAAACTATTCTCAGAAACTAGCATACAATTTACGAGTTTAGTCAAATTCTAATAATAGTATAGAAAACTGATTATTTTCTGAACAGCAAAGTAAACTTTAACTAAAACTTTTGAATCAGCTGAAATGTGTACCGTTCTAGTTAAGATTCAAATATAACATTAAATTATGAGAAGAGTAAAATATATTTACACTGTAATAGGTATGAAACCAAATTATTATTTTATTAAAATTTCTGTATAATTTAAAATTTAATGAAAATGGAAAGCGACGAAAGAAGAATTTACCAGCTTGGAACATGAATGTCGCTGATCATATGAATTTCCTTATAAAATAAATGTTGGAGAATATTAAATTATGAGAAAATACATACTATACCAAGTTAAAGAACAAGAACATCTTATTTTTGTATTCAATTAACAAATCACTGTAATGTATATCATTCATGCTGCAAAAAAAGCAAGATTGCTGAAGAGCATTCTGGGTATCTTACGGTAAATATGGAGTTATTTTATTCATTTATTTTTTCCCCTTTCCAAATTAATAGTTCTTTAGAATACATAAACTGAATCAAAAGCTAGTACTATAGAAAAATAAATAAAAGCTATAAAAAGTAAATTTTTATTATTGCAAAAGTTTTCAATAATTACTAATACTTTTAAGAAACATATAATAATCGTAATGATTTGGTATAGATTACTTGTTTAAGAATTCGAAATATTTTTTTACTCAAACAGACTTTCAAGTAAGCTAATTTCCCTTACAGGAATAAATAAATAAATTAATTAAATAAAAAAAATGCATAAAAATTTTGCGAAAAAAGGGCCTGATTGGCCGAGTGGCTAGTGCTCTGGCGCTCGGTATAACAGGCTTCGGGTTCGAGTCCCGGCGGTGCATGGATGTTTTTAGTGGTTCGGAATCCACTTTAAACCGTAAGTCCCGGTCTAATACGATCGTAAAGCATTTGTGGGGATAGTGTCACTCGCGTCCGTAGCATATCTTCAAGGCACACGTGCCCCCTGGTTAGTGCTAAATGAGTAACGTCGACGCAGCCCTTACTTATGGCATACAGATTAAATGTCTCTATATTGGCAACTGCATTAGAAAAAAAAATTTAATTGAAAAAATGTTTTTTTTTTTTTCTTGAGAAATTTTTTTAAAGCTGTAAACCTCTAAATATAAATGTTTAAAAAAAGTTACTGTTTAAAATGTTATTTATTTAAAGAATAAATGCAGCAAAATATTATTTTTTAATATTTCAGGTATAAGTGAATTGCATATTCGAAGATATTCAAACATGTTTTACGATAATTAAAGAATTTATGAAAGAAGCTGTATATCGAAATTACAATTTTTTTTAAATTATATACAAACTAGCTTAATTTTACATTTAATTTTTAAGAGAGAGAGAGAGAGAGAAAGAGAGAGAATTTGTAACATTTCTAAATAATAATATAATATTACATTTATATTGATTCATCGAGTTATTTGTCTTTGGCATAGAATATCAAATTTATAATTAATTAACTGCTAGTATTAGGTTAAAAATAATAAAAAGAAATAAGCTAGATAGAGTTTATCAATGATAAAAATAAAATAACATATTTTGTTTAATTTAAATTGTAAATATGCAGTAATTGTAAGTATAATACTCACAAAATTTTATACCTACCTTTTGTACACCGATTCCATTTTCGACTTAATTATAAAATGTCCTCTTTCAAACCTTGCATGATCTTCTCATGTACTGAAGGGTGATCAGAAAAAAAATTTCAGTTCTAAACATTAAAAAAATGTTCGTTGATCTCTAAGTTTTCTTCTTTTCATTGTTCCTTTAAAGTTCATGACAGAAAACTTCTTTAGATTTCCTCGAAATTCAGTATTTGAAATAAAATCCATTTTAAATATATTGTATTCCATAAAATGAATTTTGTAAAAATTAAATTATTAAATATGTCCAACGTGTGTCTATAATGCTGATGTGGATGGAACTTCTTCTTCTCCATTATTCAAGTAACTTATTTCCATTTTTTTTTTATTATCTTCCTTATTAATTTTGTATATTTATTTACTGCATTTTGCAAGTTAAGAAAAAACAATAAATTTCAACAAAAATTTTCATTCACCACAGATAATTTTAGATTTTTCCTTAAATCAAAGATTTATTTTCATGAACATTTTGCACACTTTTTTTTTAAAATATGATGACTAGAAAAACTAAGTGCATATTTTCGTGAATCTATTAACTAACAGTTTATCATTTAATGCTTCATTTAAATTGGTACAATCCATTCTAATTCTTTTTTTTTGTTGAAGTGACTTGATATTTTAGAGTTGCTAAAATCATTGCAGCTTTATTTTCCTTTCTCAAAGAAATTTTCAGCAGTTCCACAATAAAATACTTACAATTTCTTCGTTATATAAATAAAACAACGATAATCACCAAATAAAAATAAAATCCTCTTTAGTATTTAATGCTAAATCATTTGAAATGATGTGTATGTATTTAGTTATATAAAATACTTCATTTAATAAGAATTAAGTTATATCCTAATTAGAAAAAAACCCTAAGAGATTAGGTTTTAATTTCTTATCTTTGCGTAGTATAATCGCAACATTTGCATATTGAGATGAAATGGAAAAACATCATTGGTAGAGTTGTTCAGTCCTCTTCATGCAAAATATCACTAGTAAAAATGTCTTTAAGGTGGCACAGATTGCTTCTTTCATAGATGACTTGCACAATCTCATTTACAGAACAGACAGTCTGGTGACATTATTTTATAAGATAGCATGAGAGATGAGTAAGTTCGTTTCCTTGATGAAGCAAAGCACAAAATATTCAAACATTTCTTGCACACGCATTTAATTACCTGGAAAATAAATAAATTTGATTTTAATGATCCAAGTATATAAAAATATGTCAGTTTTCTTTTTATTGAAAATAAACACTTTGATTTTACACACATATTTTATTTTTTTAGTTTATCTTTGAAAATTTTAAGATCTAAAAAATATATAGATACTTATAAAAAATAAAAAGTTACAATTTAGAGAATTAGATTATCAATATTCTCGATAAGAAATAATACTAATTATAATTCCCATTTCCAGGATTCAAAGGTTTTCTACAGTTGAAAGAATGCAAGTGGAGATTAAGATAAGCAAAACTGTGTACAATATATTCATAATGTAACTGACAATGTTTTCTTGTAATAATTTTTATTTAATATTTTTGTTGTGGATGATAAATCATGAATGA
>BPLQ01004066.1:576445-620667 GCA_021605075.1 Caerostris darwini
AATAAAAGGTATCAAATGAAAATGCCATGTTAAATAATAATGTGTGAGAATAAATGTGTATGGAGTAGGAGAGGATATTTTAGGCAGAACTCTTTGAAGAAAACCGCCTTTTGTGAGCCTATATGAGAATTCTTTACTACATTATGGAATAGGATGTGGTTCTGTTTAAGTTAAATAACCCCCCCTCCACCACCAAATAAAAGGTATCAAATGAAAATGCCATGTTAAATAATAATGTGTGACAATGGCAATAAATGTGGTGTATTGAGTAGGAGGGGATATTTTAGGCAGAAGTCGGTACTTACGTATTAACGATACCTTGGCGACAGACTAGGCGGTTTTTAAGTGTCGCCAATCTAACAGCCTAATATAAAATTGAATAAAAACCGCCAAATCTGTAGCTGCGGTTGGCGCGTGTGCTCTTTATTGCCGCAACTGTCGCCAAGGTATAGTTAATATGTAAGTACCCAGAAGTCTTTAAAGAAAACCGCCTTTTGTGAGCTTATATGAGAATTCTTTATTTCATCATGGAATAGGATGCGATTTTTTTTAAGTTTTAATTCACCCTCCCCCTTTAAAAAAAATGGCATCAAATGAAAATGCCATCTTAAATAATAATAATAATGTATGAGCATAAATGTGGTGTATTGAGTAGGAGAGGGTATTTTACGCAGAAATCTTTAAAGAAAACATTCATTTCAGATTTTTAGAGAGATTTTCACAATGAGATTTTGTGAGCCTATATGAGAATTCTTTATTCCATCATGGAATAGGATGAAGGTTCTTTTAAGTTTTAATCTTACACCCCCCTCTTTTTTTTTAAAAAAAAGGGCATCAAATGAAAAATGCCATCTTAAATAATAATGTGTGAGCATAAATGTGGTGTAAAAGAGTATTTTAGGCAAAGAGTCTTTAAAGAGAACCCGCCTTCTGTGACGTTGCGGAGAACCCGGGGAGTAGCTGCGTTGGCGGCGAGAGAGGAGTGATTTTTCCTACCTGTACCGTGCGAGAGCCTCGTTTGAAGAAACAAAGTTGTGAGATGCCGCGCCGGCTACACAATCTTTTCCTTTCCTTGCGCTCGCTCCGTACTGGGTGACGTCACGGAGGCATAGGAGCGCGCGCATGCCCACTGCCACGAGTACGGGGAGGAGGGGGGAAGGGGGGCGCGGGCGAGCTGCTTTCTGGTAGGGAAGGATTTTGTTACTTCTACACTACCCCCCCTCCCCCTCCTTTTCGTTCGTTAATTTATAGGTTTTGACACAATGAAGATATCGTCTCTTTTTTTTTTTTTTTTTTTTTTTTTTTTTAAAAAAAAAAAAAAAAAAAAAAAATAACACGTGTTTTGCCACTTCAGTAAGGAAAATAATAAAAAGTTGGTTTTAACAGGGTATAATTTGCTGATGAAAAATTTATGATATCAATAAACCATCATGACTGTAATTTAAGTGTACGAAACTTAGAATTAAAGTAAATTAATAGTGGGAAGATTTAGTTATAAGTTATTAGAAAAGTAAATAAAATAAAAAATATATTGGAATTGTTAAATGTAAGAAACTTTTTAAATGACCTAACCATTCAGTTTAATGATTTATTATTATTTTTTTAATATGTGTGGATTTTGATTTTAGTTTTGGCTCTACGGTCATCTTGTGCACACGAGGGCTAAACAGACCGGGACCTACAGTTTAACGTGAATTCCGAACCACTAGCAATCATTTAGGTCACCACCAGAATTCGAACCTGGAGCCTCTGGTACCAAAGGCCAGAGCGCTAGTCGATTAGAACATCAGATCGTTTAATATGTGTGGATCAAAATTTTTTTTCACGGAATCAGGATAAATTTTAGAATAGTTGAAATGCAACACATGGAGGTGAAAAATAAATAAATAAGAACCTAATTTTAGTTTGAATTTAAAAAAAAGCAAAAAAATTCCTTAAAGGAAGCAATGAAACTTTATTTTCTAAAAGCAAAAAGGTAAATTGGCGCACAACATTAAGCAAAAGAGCATTGTTTGTAAAATCACTCAGAAACGACAGAAGAAATAAACATTTGCCGTTTAACTTACTGTATTCTGCAATTGCTAAAAAAGTAAGCAAAGATGTAGTTGTTTATCTTACTTGAGGCAAAGGAAGCCAAAATAAAAGAAAGTCTTTTGACAACTTATCAATGTGAGGATGAAGGAAAAAAATAGGAATGTCTCCATGCAGTATTCTTTCAACAAGAAATGTCCCCTCATTCGTGAAAGTAAAATGTCAATAAAAGTATATTTAGATATGAAGCAGATATATTCTTAGTTTGTAACAATAATGAGATATTAATTTTAAATCTCTAACATATCACTCCCAAAACTTTTGCATCAAGTCAATGGCTTTCTTCAACTCTAACATAATATAGCCAATAACAGCCTTCAATATATTTCATTTACAAGATGAAATAGTAACTTCCTTTAGCTTTCAAAAGTAAAACATTAATTCACTATTTTACTATAAATACAGGTTAAATTTTACATAAATGAAATATGCTTTGCTAATAAAATAGCATGACTGTTTCAATGTATTAGAAGAAATCACTCCCCCCCCGCGGGCGCCCCCACTATACACAAAAAGAAATAAGAATGTGTTTAATGTAATTTTTCACCATGATTCTAATATTTGAGAAAGGTATGTAAAAGATTATGTAAACATAAGAGTTCTAAAAGAGTAAAATAAGTTTCTATTTGTACCAGTATTCCCTACATCATTATTATCCCTCAATTGTTCTTTTTAATATATATTTCCTTAAATTCTAAAATAAAATTTTAACAACAGATGTTTCACAATATCTTAATTTTACGTGTAATTTACAAAGAAAACTACTACTACCAATTGGTATCCAAGAATCAATAGAAAAAGTTAAAAAAAAACAAAAAAAGAATTATATTATAAATATTTTTAAAGTTTATCTTTTATTCAATAAATAATATTTCCTGCTTTTTTTTAAATCTCTTTACCAATAAAATTAATAAAATAATCGATACAATACATTTAAATCATGCAATTTCACAGTCTGCCCGGAAAAAAATCGTTCATTTGAAAAGTTTTAAAAATATTTAGAAGCTTAATTAACATTTTTAAACAAATTAAAATAATTAATTTTTAATAAATAAAAAAAAAAATCACAATTTGTTGATTTCTTTTATTTATTAATATTCAAATAATGTCTAAATATGACATGAGCAATTAAATAGTATTTGACGACGCATGTAGATGGCAGCACGTACTCTGGACTTCAATCTATAATTTTGACAATTACAATTCACAAAATCATTTTATACCACTTATTATTTTAGCTCACCTCTTTCAAGAAAATTTCTAATTTAAAAAGTGCAAAAAAGAAAAAACATGTTTCTCAAAATGTTACGCTAAAAAAAGAAAAATTATTAGCAGTAGGAATTCAAATAAGCCATATGTCGCACATAATGTTAATTTCTTCCTTTTTTTAATTTATTTTTATCATGTTAAAAAAATTGGTCAGATTGAAAATCATTTAAAATATAAATTAAAAAGTAATTATTTGAAAAATATTATTATTATTATTTATTATTTTTTTGTAATTATTTGAATTCATTCATGATTAATTTATAAGCAACATTATAATACGAAATTTTTAACATAATTTTATCATTAAATAATGACTTAATAATTTCATCTTATTATTATTATTATTGATTATTATTATTTTTTTTTTGTAGTTATTTGAATTGATTCATATGTTTAAGTTATAAGCAACATTATAATACGAAATTTTTAACATACTTTTATCATTTAAATAATGATTTAATAATTTCATCTTAGATAAAATTTCAGCTGAGTAACATTTTTTGAGAATTATTTGTCAGAATTCCTGTCCAAAAAGAATTGATGGGGAGCATTAATTTAATTTTTTTAATGATTTTTTTTCTTCAAATTTCCTTTAAAAGAAAAGTTTAATCAGCATACAAAATGAAACAAGATCACATTTAAGTAACTGATGAAAACTTGTGTTGAAATCCGATTCAATACAATATCACATAAATTAATTTCTTAAAAGTTAATGTATCACTTCAGATAGTGATTAATTAAAGAGGAATCATGAAATTTTTGCGATGCCTATAAAAATGTCCCCTTGGAAAAAAAATGTTTATATTAAAAAACATTTAAAAGATGAAATCTAATTTTTACTATAAAAAAGGAAAATATAATTACTGTGTGAAGAAATTCAAATAATTTGTAAAAGCCTAAAGATTAAAAAACAACAACTAAATAAATTTAAATTCGCTTCTAAAATGAATGTGCATTTTATCATTATACGAGATTTTCGTTTTATATATTGTATGAAAAATTGTAATTATTTCATTTCTCAATAAAATTTTACAATTAATATGCTGGAAGCAACTGTTACAACGTATTCTCATTAAATACATTTAATAATTTTTGAAAGAAATTTTGAAAAATACATCAAGCTTCTTTTGAAAAGAAAAAATATTTTTGAAAAATAGCCACACATCTGATAGTCATTTTCCATCATAATACTATAACTTTCTTTTCTAAATGTAGTTTTGTAAACTCACTATGATTAATGTAAAAAGCCATAGCTGAACCTTAAGTTTCAAATTGATCAACTAAAACTTTTGCTTAATTACTTCTTATTTAATGAATATTATTAGAAAAGAAGAAAGAAGCGCGAGCAAGCACAAAAATTAGTATTAAAAGAAATTATTCTGTAAATTATAAAATTATGTAAATATCTTGAAATCCATATTGATAATGCCTTACTATAGATTAGTACTATAGCATACTGTAGCTTAGTATCAGGATAAATTTAAAAGAACGTATCAAAATAGATTTGATGTTAAAACAATGTTCAATTATTATTTAATAGAAGTCTCGAGCACCAAAGTTCGTTCATATTATATTTATTCTACGCCCCCTACCTTTAAGACCGAGAAGATGTAGCCCACTTTAACTCAGACAACTATATATATATATATATATTAAATACCAACCCCCTCAGCTCAATTTTTTTTTATTTTTTATTTCTCATCTGAATATCCATTTGTATACAGGATCATCTTTTTATATAAAAAAAAGTTAACAGAATTAAAATGAAGAAAAAAATTTGATCCACAGAAATATATTTATGAATATGTATATATTTATTACAACAAGAAAAAAGTGAATATGATAAAATTCAAATATAAACAGATATCAACAAAAATTAATAACAAATAAATAAAGTTCCCCACATTAACAATTGATATTTCAAATACTTCAATTGGAATAAAAAATTTATAAATAAATAAAATAAAAAAATCTAAAAACTGAATTGGTGCACAATTTAGTACGGGGAAAAATAAGTTGTTTTATATAAATTCCGAAAAATTGCAACATCAAAATGTACAAAAACGATTTTGAATATGCTTGTTGGTAAATGTATTTTTGTTTAAACGGATATCAGAAGAAAAATTGCATGAATTCAAAATATGAATGCATAATGACAAACGTGACAGAAAAAATAATACTGGCTGAAAATAAATCTTACAAAACATTTGTTGAACAAATTTTTGTAAGATGTCACTGTGAATATTGTGAATTAAATATATATAAATTATATCAATTGTTTTTTAAATAACAAAAATGGAATATTTGTAATGTATCATGGAAACGAAGAGAATCTTAAAAATTTAGATTTGATTTGGTTTGTCGCTCTACGGTCATCTTCTGCACAGGACTAAACAGACAGGGACCTACAGTTTAATGCGCATTCCGAACCACTCACAAACATCCATGCCACCACCAGGATTGGAACCTCAAGCCTGTGGTACCAATGATCAGAGTGTTAGTCAATTAAAAATTTAATATACGTACAATAAAATAAGGGTGTCTAGGGGGTGGGAGGAGAAATGGTGTACAAATTTCAAAGTCAGGATGAAAGGTAAAAAAAAAGTTCGAATAATTGTTTGGCAAACTGTTGCTTCTACAAAAACATCGTTTGAAACACAAATAGTATTTAAAATCATCACATTGATTTAAAAATATTAAAATTATGTTGGAGTACAAGCTGGCATTGGAGGGAAAAAACTGGTGTGCTAATTGGTACCGGGTAAATAAAAAAATTGGTATACAAATTCCGACAAACTATAACAAGCATTATGCTAAAGGGAGGGAAAAAAATCCTCCGAGTTAGTAGCCGGTCGTGTTGGGGTTATTTCCTTTTGCGATGCCAGACATGAAGGGTGCAACGGAACGTTATCGTGCGACGTTATCACAGTAAATAATGCGAGAGGAAAACGTCACTGGAGCGGGGAGGGTCGGAACACGACTTATCATGCTCCAGCAGACACAGGGGCAAAGGAAGAAAAAAAAAAGCACGCGCGCTCGATCGCTCTAAAAAAAGTTGTCTAGCCGTGGGGCAAGTTCGATGGAAGGTGGGAGTAGCAGAGCAGTCGCGGCACAGTAGGGGACGTACCCGGGATTAATATAGTGATAATTGCATTGTTGCTTGTTTATTTATACTGCAGACGACGAACGGGATTAGCAGGAGTTTTCTTATTCTTTTCTTTTTTTCCCTTAAAAAAGTATATTTTCGTAGACAGAAGTTTTGATTATGCAGACATGGGCATGGAGCTGTCTTAATTACAAACGTTGATCATCTATTCATCTTTCAAGGTTTTTCACACCTAAATCGATTTTTCAATCAGATATGTGTTACTGAGGATTGTTTACAAGAAACATTGTTATAAGCAGGATTATATATAATATAGGATATTAGAAAATATCTTCGCCAGTCAATGTTTAGAAATTCCTTATTATAATTCTATGAATTTCTTATTATAAATTCTAGCAGGAAACCAATAAAACAAATTCGCAAACTAAATAGTATTGTTTACAAAAGCATTAGAAGCACAAATATGAGCACACTTAATTTTCTGCCGCTGGTAACAGAAATGGGAAAGTTTTTGAAATTCTTAAATCTCTTCATAATAGAGTTGGATACCATTCAAATCCACTTTGTGTTCAAAGAAGAAAAATTTTATGTTTATTGCTTATATTATGTAAATTGTTTAATGTTACTGATAAATTCACATAAGTTTACCGAATTAGTGTGTCGCATTTTTTTTCAGTGAACAGAAGTTAAAAATATAAAATTAATGTTAACTTTCTGCATTAATATTTTTCATGCAAATAAAAATAACTGTTTTAAATATTTTTGTTTATCCTTTCTTCTGAACGAACAAGCGACCTGATGACCAATTGGCTGGCTCTCTGGCCGTTGGTACCACAGGCTTTTCAGGTTAATCAAAATTAACATGATCATTATATGATTTTTAAAAAAATGAGGCTTAAAATAAGTGATACTTATTCCATAAATTGGATCCTTTCTGATATCTATAAAAAAAATATTAAACATCAGATGTTGAATTTCACACTGGGCAAGCACCCAACTTTTTAAATGCAAATATTGAATACATTTAACTTTAAAAAATTTGCCATACAAATACATAACTTTACTTGAATTAACGAAGACTTTTGCATGGAAACTACTATACAAATGTCCCTAATTTCAAGAAGTTTATGCAGTGAATGCATGTAGCTATGAAAACCAGTGCAATAAAAATTCAAAAGCAGAAGTCGAAGGAAACACAACTCGAGAGAAGAAAAATGGAGGGATATGGATTTTCATGAGATCTGCCTTCCCGGAGAGGTATCTATACATATTTCACATTTCTAGCAGCACTCTGATCTGACAAAGTTTTTGGTCTGGAGGAATAAGAACAAGTGATATTTCAAGTGGGGGAAAAAAAAGACCCTTTCCCCATAAGCAGGAGGTATGATTTATAATGCAGCATGAATTGATTTTGTTTTTGCAGGATGTGGAAATATTTCTGTGTACCTGAATTGAAAATATCCAAGATGCCATGTTATTGCCAATTAATGGAATAATCATAACAGCAGAATGACTAAAAGCTTTGTTTCAGTGTTCTTTAAGCTATTTTAAATTTTTTTTAAAATATTTATTTATATATTATTCATATTAATCAAATGAATCAATTAAGGGCACTTAAAATCCCATTAAAACAAAAAAAGTTATAATATTCGTGTAAAGAGGATAAAATAATTTTAAGAAAAATCAATTATTATTAATAGTTTAAAGGTTTAATGAAACTAGAAGTGAGTTATTTTAAAACGACTCGTTTCATTTAATTAAAGTAATGATAATTCGCAATGCAATGAAGCAAATTTTTATTGGTGATCTAAATCTATGTGAATCGAATTATAGAATTTCATATTCGAAATAATTATTTTGACAATGAATAACTATAAATTTTTTAGTTTCCAATTTTTTCCAATTAGAGGACATATATATAATTTCAAGAAATACATAGAATCCAAAAAGTTTAACTTGGTGCTTATTTGTTTGTGACATTTACGCTGTATCCCTTTTTATCAGATATGTTTGGAAATGCAAAATGAAAGAGCAAGTATTATTCAATACTATACTTACTTTCACTAAAATCGTTAAAAAACTTTTTTATCTTTACTTCTATCCATGAATAAACTTTTTTTTTTAAATTTTAATTACTTGAAGAATAGTTTCCAATTGGAAATTTTCACAAGAAAATCTTTGATAAGGATAAAATATTATTTTATTAAATTGAATATTTTTACATATTAAGTGAACCTAGCACTTAATATACAGAAAAAATCAAACTAACCTGTTCTAGTAGACGGTGACATAAAAAATGCATTGATATTCTATTTACATATGTTGCTATAAAAGATATTTCTTGAATTCAATGATTTTTTAATGTTTCTTTATAAATTTTTATAACCAATACGATATTTCATACATCATCCAAACTTTCTCGACGAAAATACAATTGAGATTATTGAGATAAGTCTTGCCATTTAATATATTTGACGTTAAAATAAATTATTTGCTATTTAAGCAATGCAGAAACACAATTTTTATGGTAAAAAGTACAAAATCTCTCTCGCCAGTGAAAGTAAAGCGATCGGCAACACAGAGTATAAAAAGCTGTTTGAACGTCCTTCCATAAAGTCCATTCACTCAAAAAGTTGCTGCCCTCGACCTTGAACTCCTCCGTCTCTGCTTCTAACCGCTTTTTTAGATTAAATTTTATACCTGCTTACGGTTAAGCACGAGAGGGTGGACTCCTCCTAGAAGACGACCTGTTCCAACCGACGCTGCCCTAACTGGAACGAATTATGGCTTAGAAGAATCATTTATACACAACTAACAAAAACGGTCCAGCATTCGGCGTTCATAGTTTTTATGGCATGTATATCAAAAGTTGTGAAATTTTATAATTGAGTACTTATTTATACAGTGATGAAATAGAATGGTAAAAGATTTACGATTTTTTTTCCCCACTGGAAAGATTTTATGATGGAAATACTTGTTTTAACTTCAAATGATTTCATCAATTCTACATTTAGAAACTGACTAAATTTGCAATAACTTGATAATAAATTGAAATCTTGAATAATCCTTTTTTTTTTTTTTTTTTTTTTTTGTTGACAGCACTCTTAATTTACATGAAATGTACTTAACATTGACGATTGATTCATCAATAGTAGATTATAATTGGAAACAATTCCTTCGGTTACTTAAAATATATTTTTTACAACACATAGTTCTGTATTTAAAATCATCTTATTTTTATAAATATTTCTGGTGTTATTTCAGAAGTTGTTGTTGTTACCAATGGTTTTATAGAACTCAATTCATACAAATTTAGTCACTTATCATGGAAACAAAAAGAACATAATTACAAAGGGAAAACATCAGATAACCTTAAACAAAAAACCTTAAATACAGTTAAAAAAAACTAGTTAAATGTTCTAAGGATAAAAATTTAAAAGGCTAGAAGCACCCTAATAATAGTCCGTGTGATCAGGACATGTTTTTTCTGGTCTTTCAGTAAGGAGTACACACATCACCATTCTGTTGAAAGTTAACAGTCCAGTCCTGAGCAAACAAGTAGAAGGGCTTATGCATTTTCTCTGCCTTACATAAAACACATATTTCAGAGTTCACAATCCCTATTTTGGCCGATGTTCGACCAGGCAGTCATGTTCAGTTTTTAATCTAAAATTGGCAACAGTTTCATTGACAGTTTTTCCACTAAATTTATTATTTCCTAGTTTCAGAAGTTATTTATATTTATTCACAATATATTCGAAAGTTAATAAAACGTTCAACATTAATAAATTTTAAAAAGTACATTGAAAGATAATTTTTTTAGTTAAAAAGTAGCAATATTTGAATGATATTATATTATAAGTTACTACTACAGAAAAATAGAACTTGCTTTAAAGAGCAATAAATTAAAAAGCATTCCTTTGAAATTAACGATTTATTCTAGTGGAAAATATTTATTTAAATGATAGGTATTAATTATATTTCATACTAGTTATTTTGACACGGCGTTGTTCAACTTCAATGAAATTATAATTTTTTTACTTTGGGAAATTTCACTATAAAAATATAGAAAATGTGAAAAAATAATGTGCACTAGAAAATGTGCTAAAAATAATTAAAAAAATGCCATATTCAAATATAGAAAGCTCCTTTACTAACCGAATTTGGGCTTGATGTTAATTTAATACAGAAAAATATATATTAAAAAAATATGGAATTAAAAGAAAATAAATAAACGATAAGCAAAAATATAGAAAATATGTATAAAATCCGAAAACATTTTTTTTAATATAAAAGCTATATACTCGATAACAGTAAAAAATGAATATTATTTCTAAATAACAAAGAAATAACTTACATTTTACTTATGATTAAAATATACATGAGATCTAATTATATGAATTCTTTTAATTAAAAATTGAGAAATCATTATATATCTAATTTTAATTTATCAAACTTAAAGATTGATGACAAAAATATTTAATTTACTTCGCTAAGTGAATATACACAGAAAGAAATTCAGAATAAAAAATACATTTTAAACCTAAGAACATCAGAAATTAAAGTAAAGAATATTAAAAAATGAACACCATTATAAAAACTTACTATTTTAGTTTGAAGAAATTTTTAAAACAACACCTCAATATTTATGACTTATCTGTTAAAAAAGAAAAAAAATCAAAGAATAAATAAAAAAAAATATATATATATGAATTATGAATGACAAAGATGAATATGAGCACGTAGAAAGATCATTACCATTTCATTTACCATTCGTAATTCTTTTACATAATTTTAATAATTACATAATAATTTTACATAATACATAATAATGATTTTTGAACTAAATAATTTAAGCGCAATTTAGCAATAAGAAAATAATATTTTATTGACTCTTGTTTTATTTCGTTTAATAATGTAAATGAAAAAGGAACTCGACATAGACATAAAATACTTTATAAAATAACATTACTATAAGACAATTCCAAGAGAAAATGAATACATTACAAAGTAATTAAATAGATTGCATTATAAATATTCATTGCTAACTATAGTACATTTTAAAAAGTTTGAAGTTTTATAATAAGTATTATTAATAATTAAGATGCTTAAAGAAACACTCTCAAAAAATATCTATTCCATGAAAAGTGAAACAAAATTTCAACATCGAATTTTTCAAAAAATTAAACATTTAATCTACTATATTTAAAAAAGCTTTCACTACTAATAGCAAACATGATTTCATTATTTTTAAATTGTGAATATTTTTCTAAAGAAATAATAAATTACTAAAAGGAATCAACTCAAAATATACTCTAACAGCTTGTAATATTACAAATTGATTGATACAAAAATAAATTTATCCCCGGAAAAAAAGGCCATTTTTGATTATCATTAAAGATTAGTGTTAGAAAGTCCTTAGACAAATATACATTTTTTTGTTTAAAGAATCAAAAGTACTATTAAATAATGGTATTTACAAATTTAATAGAAGTGCTTAAAAGGCATAATTGTCCCACTTTGGACAATTTCATCATAATCAAATAAAAATCAGTTGTTTTCAATTACGTTATATTTCCAATCGAAACAAGTTAAATTCTTTTAAAATTATTTTACATCACTTTAAGTTATGCATGTAATACATAGTTGCAATGAACTCATTCACAGAACGATTATACACACATAATTCATATAGTAAACTGTTCAAAAATTAGTGTAAAATCTTCACGAATTTTAACTTCAACACACACACACACACACACACACACAAATTACCTATAAATGTAATACCACACACCTTTAATTTTCAATTGTAAATGGAATTGAATTAAATAATTTTAATAAATGTAAATTCTTGAATAGATCGATAAATGTAGTTGCATCGTTCTGAATTATTCTTAAAAGACATCATTAATAAAGAAATGGATAATCAAATTATATACTATACAAGTTATATCAAACTGTCATCAGTAATCCACAACAAAATCAGTTATCCACAATTTTGTAAAACTACAAGTGGGCTACTATGTCTAAGGATTACGGCATAAGTTTAGACTTAACATTTTCGATAAAGCAGTATTAAAAGATTTCAGTACGTAAGAGTTTCTTGAAAAATCAGTTCTCTGTATTTAGGTCTGAAATTGAACGTAGAGTTTGAAAGGAAAATTTTTACTCTTGAAAATGGACTACAGCATCTTTAGAAATAAACATCTTATAGTCTTCAAATATAGTCCAGTTACTAAACTTTAAGACACAATATTATACGAAAGAAGTCGGTTCTACTATAAATAGGTAAAAGAGATTTCCATCCCAAAGGTACACATACGACTACAACATTTACTGTAAATTCGGAAAGTAAATAAGGCAAAGCTGTATTATACGATAACTTTTTTTTTGTTTAATTTTTAGGAATGTTGAAATAAATAAATTTTATTTCTGAAATTTTTTAAAGTTTTTTTTTTTATAAAATGAGTGGAATCAACTGAAATTTGTACACTTGCATTTTTTAATGATATAACAAAGTTATATCTAATAAAAGCAATCTATATTTTTTTTTACATTATATGACGTAATTTGTATAAAGACATTATATATATATATATATATATAAATATATATATATATAATGTCTTTATACAAATTAAGTCATACCAAAATAAATGAAAATTAGGCATTACATTGATCAATAATAAACATAAAAATACGACATCTTTTAAAGAATTAAAATTCGAGCAAATAAATAAAAAATGAACGCAAATATTAACATTTAAAGAACTAATAATTTTTTACATTAGTTATTAGACAGTTACATTCAGTGAAAGAAATTGAACTTGTTATAGATTTTAAGTTATTAAGAAAAATACAGACGGACAAATATTTTGCTTTTTTACTTTATAATGCATAAAATTCATTTTACTGAAAAAATCAAGAATTTTATTTTTGGTATTTTAGTAGCAAATTTTATAGGCTGAATACTAAATGAAATTGTCAAAAAAAATTTCCATTTTATTTAATCTTTCCAAACAAAATATTTTGGTTAATACCAATGTTTGATGTTTGTACATTTAATGTTTCTTTTCTAGACAATTTTTTTTCCAAGCTCGTAGACTAACATACACATACACAAGAAAAAATGCACTTTCGACTAAAGATAATCCTTTATTTTTAATCTCGAAAACTGATGAATATGTGCGTTTGAGAGCGAGGCTGAATGCGATACGAGATATCGATAGAGGGCAGATGTCGCACTACAACGTCAAATTCCTTGGACAAAGTGCATACTCGCACACTCAAAGATACTTCCCTGTATGATGTCACCTTAAAAATAAAATGGAAAAGGAAAAAAAAAGCTTGTCTACAGTCATGGGAACAGATAAGCTTAAAGTAGAAGGGTTTCTTTTTTATCAATTTAAAAAGTGCATTACTTGATTGCTAGCGATTAGTTTGAAGCAAACTATATTTTAGTATTGAAAAAACATAATAAAGGTAACAAAAATGTTAAAAAGTAAAAATATTAGGTTATTAACAATCTATACATATACTAAATATTCTGGAAAAATTCTAATAGATAACAGTTTCTATAAATTCTAGTTAAAAAAAAATATGTAAAACAGTATTTCCAAAATTTCCAAAATCTTACTAGATGAAAAAGCAATGTATTTTTAATCCCCCCCCCCCCCAAAAAAAATAGCTAGAACATCATAAAGGATGGAATTATTAACGAATACTATATTATTAAGGAACATGAACCCATAGGATGCTATAAACCATCATTCGTTACTCTAAACTGTTACCATATTAAACCATCATACCCTCTAAACTGTTACCATACCGTATTTGTTATTTAAAAGTATTGTTAAAAAGAAATTAATTTTGTGTAATTGATTAATGATGATATTGAGATGTATTTTGATAATATTGGAGTTTCAGGATGCAAGTCTATTGATATTGAAGTGGAATTCTTTCTTTTATCAAAAATATTAATTTGTGCCGTGTTATGAAAGTTAATATCCATATCAAGAAAATCACTTTGAAGGTTATTTGTATTAATTAAAAAAAAAAATATGGGACATATATGGGATATCAATACAGATTTTTTTGAAAATTTGGATACTTGAAAATACCTAACAGCACGTTTGTGACTTGGACAATTTTTTTTTCATGAAGTAAAAATTCTCATTATTGTACTAAGTAATTATTGAACATGTAGAGATTACAGAGTTTATCCAGTAATCAATGTTTACTTTTAGAATATTATGACAGACGTTGTAAAGAAAGTTATCTTGGAAACTTTTAAGAAGAATGTTGGTAAAGAGATCATTTAAATCAAGATTATGCATAGAAGCAATATTGTTTGAAGAATCATTTAAAAATTTTAAAACAAACTATTTGTTATTAATAATCAATGTGCATTAATTGGTCATGATGACATTAGAAATAATATTTAAAAAATATATCTCCTGGCTTAACCGTATATAGAGAAGTATCACATGTGTAAATATGGACCTACTGAAGTTTTATGAAATTTTGGATGTATAGTTTACATAAGGAAATTAGATGGAATGGTTGCTGGTTTTAAACAATTTGTTAAAAAAAAAGTGATTTTTCTTACAGGCCACATTAAGAGCTGTTTTTATAAATTGATACGTAGAAGAATTATTTGAGTTCTTTCTAGCAAACTGAGGTAATGTAGTCAACAGATGAAGACTTTATCAACTAGTTTAGCAATAAATTTTATTGGAAATTTTTGACTGTCTTTACTTATTAAGTGTAGTAATAGATGGTGGTGGATCTGGAAGAATGAAACAGCTTCAGAATGCAATTTTTTACTTGTTTATCAATGTTCACTTCCACTCGATTAAAAATAATGAACAAGAGTGGAGGTCTAAGCAGATGTTTTCAGACGGAATGTGCTTATGATGCTTAATACTTTTTGTAAAATAATTTTAAGTTTGAAAGTCTGTCTGAATTTTGTACCTTTAGCAAGAATATTCAAGAATTAAGATTCAAGCTGTCAACAATTCTAGTCTGTGTTAATAAGTAATGCAAAACAACATTTCATTCTTGCAGCTGCATATAATATTTTATTTTCTGAAAGAGGATGTGTATTTACAATTTAAATTAAAGTTGAACACTTTCTTACCAAACAGAGTGTTCTGGTTATCTATGAGAATGATTTTAAAAAGAATTTCATCAGAAACTCGGTTGCTGAAAGTTGAAAGTGAAATAAATTTCAGGACTCGATGGTGGTAAATTCACTTATTCTTCGTTCGGCAAATAATAAATAAGGATTTCAAAGATAAATTTTTTTTTGTGTCACAAGTTTTAACGAAGTTAGAGAAATTCTTGCATTGTTTATTTTTTAAGGAGAAATCATAATTTTTAATAGGTTTCTAAGAAAAAGTAATAATTAATAAGTTCTCTGGTATCTTTAAAGAAGTAGTCAGTGTTTTAGTGTGACCAGATCGTCTATAACTTATGTTAATGTTTTCTTGAGTGCTATGAAAATATTAATAAGTATCAGGAGTAAATTAAGGAGTTATTTGTCTATCATTCAAAAGAATATCAAGTCCATATGGTATGACTGTTTTAAAGTTTATTATGCACATATTTTATTTTTAAAAGTCTTTCTTCACTATCAGAGACACACACACACAATCTATAAATAAAAAATATGAAAATATATACACCAACGTCTATGTATGTCTGAAAATATGTACACTAAAATTATAGTATTTGGCATTATAAATGGCAGAAGTTTGGTCATAATGTTCAATATCGTGTCTACGCTGGTTAATTCTTATAATGTTGCTTGTTTGTCCATGTATTTCATGTTAAGACGACATTTCAGGAGATAAATGTAGTTGTTGACCTTAAGCTGGAGATAAAATGCTATTGGCCGCCAATATATTTTTCAGAAATTTGATAACATGTTTTACATCTTTTATCAAAACATTTAAAAAATTTACGAGTAGTATTAATGTTAATAGAGGAATTGAAGAATTTCCTTTATGAAATGGATGGTGACAACATTTAGTGATGATGAACTACATCCTGAAGTAGTAAAGTCTCGACCGTAATTTCGACCATTTTGCAAAACAAAAGTTACTAACGCACACACACACACACAATATTAATATTGATAGAGCAATTGAAGAATTTCCTTTATGAAATGGATGATGACAACATTAAGTGAAATTTGACCATTTTGCAAAACAAAAGTCACTAACGGCATTCGGTATGAGCAAATTGTATAGCAAAAACATCATAGCATAATAATACACATACACACACAAATATACATATATGCGCATATAATTTGTAATTTAAATTTCTTAAAATACTAATATTATTTTCCAATTACAAGAGTATTTATTTAGTTTATCAGTAAATAGTGGGAAACCATGATTTGTGTACTTAACGGTATATTAGATAAACTCTAATAAACTATTATAAAGTTTCAATGATAAGTTCACTTATTTGAAATAAAAACGTTATAAGCGATGTTTTTTTTTAATTTTTTGTTCAAAAAAATTTTTAACGGAAAAAAAAATCTAAAAGTATTTTTTGAAAGCATATTGGTTGCGACTAAACACTCATAAATTATTAACTCGTTTCTAGCCTCACTGCAGTATATTACAAAAAGTGAGAAAAAAGCAGATGTTTTAACTTCATGTTCAATCCTTAATGTCAAGTGATAAAAACGATTTAAAAAAACATAGCCGATTCCAATATTAGAAAGTTTTATCAGTTCGATTATAAAATAGCTGACATTTCAAACATTAGATAGATCAAAGCAGTTAAAATTTTTGAAAATTTTTGTAGTTTAAAAGTTTAATTTAAATATCCTATATTAAATTAATAAAATATTTAATTTTTAAAAATTTCTATATTAATTATATATAGAAATTTTTCTATCCTGGAAAAGAAAATATGATAAACTTTTAACTCATAAAGGTTCATATAAATTGAACAACATGAAAAGAATATTTCGTTCCTAACCTTTTACTGTTTGTCCACTCAAAATAAAACGTAGCAATGTTTTGTACAAATATATGTATCATATATTTATACAAATAGACTCACTCTAACAAATCCAATATATCCAGGTTTATTTTACAGTGAAAGGTAAAGGTATTTTAGTGTGAGGTAATGTAATGAGTGAAAGCAAGAGATTTAAAGATTTAATAAATCACAAAAAAATTCAGTCATCAAATGGGCAATTAAATGTTCTGATTTCTACGAAGAATTGCTTAAAAATTTCTTTAAATGAAATGCAACATTTTAAAAGTTACAGAGCAATTTAAACGTAGCTCTAATTAGCATTTTTCTTTAAGCATCTTGGTTAGGAACACTTTAAATGTACATAAGCCAATTAATTTGACATTTCTCAAGTAAATTTCCATGATTAATTTCATAAAAATACTATTATTTTTATGCGAAAAAGACAGGGAACTTCAAAAATTAGATTGAATCCATTTTTATTGATGAAATTTAAAGCGCATTTCGTAAACTTGCTTTCAAGGTAATATAAAAATATTCCTGCGAAGAGATTGATTGCCAGATAAATATTTGTCAAATTCTTGCCTTTGTATGATATATTATGTACAAGTTTAAATAATAACCAAAACAACATAACCATAATTTCATTCCAACATAACTACAAAAAATGATTATATATATATATATATATATATACACACACAGAGAGAGAGACGACAAAAGTTACAAAAAAGACCTGACAAGGAATTTTTCAAAAGCACAATCAGGACCACTATATATATATATGAATTTGCAAGTATATAAAAAATTGTAAAGTTTTCCCATTAAAAAAAATTTATTCTCACTGCCGAATAAGAATATAATATATTGTACGTAATAGCGGACATTGTGAGTATTTTCATAGTAAAATTTCATAAATAAATTATTATTTCTAAGTCATTACACTAATAAATAAATTTAGTTAAATTTTGTTTCTCATTTATTTTTTTTCCTTGATAATGAAACAACTAAACGCAATTTTTTATAACCACTGTCTCTTTACCTTAAATCTCATTAATTTTTCAGACTTTAAATAAGATTTCGCCTTTAAAGGTTTACTTAATTATATAACAACATGATTATGTAATTAGTCTTTTTTAAGGTTAATAGATGCATCTATTTAGAAAATTTGAATTATTATTTTAGTTTCAACAAGTATACCATATCAAAAGTACAGGAGGAGATGAAACAACTCTTGTTAGCAACAAACACCCCAAATATATTTGCTTTTTTTTTTTGCCCCCTTCCAAACATTCCCTTCCTGAGTGAGCAGCAAAATATAAATACAACATTGCGGGGTCATGAAGAAATGGTGACGTGATTTGCTGTGAAGGACACTCTCTAGTACAGCAATCTCAACCTCTTTTTTCCCAACAGTCACGAAGTATGCAAATCAGGAAGAAGAAGAAAGTGGAAACGGAGGGTTTACATCAACTTCTGCAATGCATCTAAACATAGTTTCTATTCTTGCTCTTACCTCAGACCGCAGGAGGTACTACCCGATAGGCCTTAGCAACAGAATTAGGGTGTTACTCCTTAAACTATGATGAACAACTATTCTGCCAACTGCAGAAACAAAAATAAATGTAATATTTTGTTTTCTCCTTTTTAACTGGGACACCGTTTCTACCGGATTTTATTTATTTATTTTCTCTCTTCTTTCTATGTCAGCCAGTTTTTTGTTCGGTCCCTGTATCTGAGTTTTTTACCCGGAATTTACATGGATGAAAGAAAAATTCATTCTAGTTTTAACATATTTTGCAGTCAAAAAAATTGGAGTTTTTCTCGACGATGTTTATTGTTTCGCAGAATAGAAAAATTTGTATTGTAGAAATAACTCCAGAGTAGATATAAACATAATATATATATTTAACAATGAAAAACATTACATTAACATAAAAAGGAAAGAATTTTCTGGAAAAAAAAATTAGGAACAAAGTAACGAAATATATTAAGATGGAATATTAAAACTATTTTTATAAAAACATCAAGAAACAAAATATAATAAAAAGGATTGCTTGTATTGTTGATTTACTTACTGGAAAAACTACATAATATTATAAACCACCAAAATATTATTTCATAGATGTTCTACATATTTTTGTATATAGATGTATTTTAAGAAAACAATAACAAAATCCAAAATATTATATATATATAATAAACATAAACCCGAAAATTACGACGCGTTATTAGTGGTTTTATTGAGGGGAAAAAACAACGTAATTCAAGCTTTCAGATTATGGAAATATTTTGTCTTCACTATAGAACTGCTAATTAAATTAAAAACTTGCAACATTTTACAACATATTGCTGTTACTTATCATTTTATTTTTTGGAAAAAGAATTTGTTTAGAACAAATCAATTTATTCTGACAGATGAATCTTTTGGCGTAGCGAATAGCTAAGATTCTAAATTTTAATTACTTTAAAATAGTATCTTTAAATATTAGAATAATTTCATAAACGCATGCAAAATAGTTTTGAAAATCGCTTAAAGAATAAAAACGTGGCGGAAAATTGATATTTCAAGAATCGAACATTTTTTTTTTAAACAGAGTATTCAAAAATATATTTTTTAAATGTGAATTAAAAATCTTATTTTTTTTTTTAAAATAATAATAATAATAAAATAAATATTTCCTTAATAAATAAATTCTGGATGCGTTTTGGAATTATAATTTCTCATGTGAATTCTGTAATAAGGGGATTCTATTTCGAAACAATTTTTTTTTTTTTACATTTTAATCATAAAAGATAATTATTAAGTTTGGATATTTAGCAAACTTGATACGTACAGACTAATTACAAGATTAAGATAAATATATAGATATCCAATGTTTCGTGAATCTAGCTGTATTCTTAATTACAAAGTTGTACAACTGATATACTGTATTTTTAAAAATATTTATAATATAAAAATATTTATTACTCAATATTTTTAGTGTCACGAAATTACTCCTTTGGAAAATCAGATTTATAAATATAATTTTATATACATAAATATTTTATACATACACCCTGTTTGTATTTTATTTAACAGAGTGATTAACAAAAAAATGACGGTAAATCATTTTTTTTTTTAATGATTCCGTGATTGTGTGTATCATATTGTAGTTTAAAATAATCGTTTATAAATATATAATTGCCAACTTTTAAAGGATTCAATTCATTTTCCTTTCATGTAGATGTAATAAAGAAAATTTTGAACTTTTTCTTCTAATCCAGCAAATAAATCATGTGCAGTTTTCTTTATTTTATTCAAATTTCATATTTTCAAAATACCCAAAAGGGAATTTGATAAAAGAACGCGGACAGCGTTCATTACCATCTTATTGCGAATAACATGAAAATAATATTATTGACATAATAATAAAATTCATGATAAAAAAATTTCGAAATCAATGAACTATATTACCGCATTAAAAAAAACCTTTTCGCAACTTAACATATTAATTGTAATAAAGAAAAAAAAAAAAATAGAATATGTTTTACCTACAATAGGTCTCAAAGTTTTAAATAATTGCTAATTTTTATCATATTATGTTCTTTATAGTTTATTAATATCCAATATCTGTCAGACATTATTAAAATTTCCACTGAAAAATCAATATTGTGCGATGCAATATATATATATATATATATATATATATATATTCAATATATAAGATGGTTTTACAAAATTCTAACAGAGAAACTGAAAGAACAAGAAAAGTATTAATTAGAGAAGATTTTTTTTCATATTTAATTTATAAAAAAGAAGAAAAACTGAATAAAATCAGAAGAAAAAAAAAAAAAATCAATGAAACAGAAAACTACGCACAAGTAGTGAAAAAACGTTAATGGCTGGCCATTCTGGAATACAAAAAATATTTCATTTCAATTGATCATTACTTCTTAGGTGTAAATAGTTTTAATTAGAGTGAATTAAATGCTTAAGTTCGCAGTTTCAGATCTATATACTAGTTTGCAATCAAGTTTCCTATATTAATTCTAAAATATTTATTTCTAATTATTTGTAATTTTTTAATATTTTTCGACAGTAATTATTTATTAACAAATTAAATTAAAAAAATTATTTCATTGTAAATAGTAATTCATAATTTTTAAAATTTAAAATGTAAAACTTTCAATAAAGGAAAAAAGATTTTAACAAAATAATTTGGAAATAAAAAACATATATATTAAAATATATTTAGAATACGTAATACATAGCTATTCATTATAATTTGTTTTCAAATGAAAGTCCCCAAAATAGAAGTATATGTTTATTTTCCTGTTACTCTAACACCTATTATATATTTCTGTTAGTTAATAAAATACTTTGATAGAAGAACATATGAACAGTGATAGTAATTTCCAAAATATAAAAAAAAAATATTCAGCATAACTTAATTTACCAAATTTAAATGAAGAGAAATTTTAATTAAAACAATAACAGTGTTTTTAAACACATTTCATAAAATTTTGTGATTTTTAATCGTATAGTAAATATGAAGAATTCCTTTTTGAATTAAGCATGATGTGTTTTTAAGCATGATGTGTTTAAGCATGATATATTAATTTTTATTAATAATATTGTTTACATTAATTTTTAATATATAGCAACTGTTATATCAACTTTTTCATTAAATAAAAACTACATTGAAATCTGCAAAGAAGTCTCTTCCTATACAGAGAGGGTGCTTAACATATTGAAATGCATAAATCAATCTTAGTCTATTTTTATCTAGTTATCAATTTAGAAAAGAAATATTTCCTTTAAAAAAGAACTGATCTTTCCTTTTTCCAGTCTTAAGCGGTTTTATTATTTGCTAACAGATAAAATATTCAGACAAAACAGTTCAAAAAGCAACAAAATTTTACATTGTATCCATTTTTCAAGGTTATATTTGTACAAGATAATGAAATATTTAAAATATTTATTTTCATATTTAAAATATCCTTAAACGAAGGAGAAATAGCAGACAACAATATGGTTAGCTGATAAAATCTCCAACGAAATGTATTAATTCCAATTTTTCAAAAAATACTTACGTGCAATTCATGTGGGTATGTGTTTCTAACAGAGCGCACACCAATGTTGACCAGCTTCAGAGGAATGATAGTTTTTTTTTTTTTTACTATGGTAAATTTAATTAAGGAAAAGGATTTAATGTCATTATGCTAGCTAAGGAATTAACATAATGCCATTAAATTCATAATTCCATTATTTGAATAAATTAAAAAGGATATTTTAATCCTTTTTTAACTAAAACTTTGGCTCTGTAATGTTTTCCCACTAAACATAATTTTAATATAACAGCAAAAATATATAACAGCATATAAATCACTATTAAAAGCATGGAATTAAAAGGAAAAGAAATAATAAACAGGCAAAATTTTTGAAGAAAATGTTTTTCTTCCACAAGTGCATCTACATGATATATTTCTTTGCATGAAAATATGCAATCCAATCATATGCTTTCGATATAAATTATTGTATATTAATAATTAATAAAAATTATTATTTATTAACAATACAGATAACACATAAATTTTTATTTAAAATAAAAGGCCCAAGTAAATCTTTTTAATGAAAGACCATAGTCGTTTAAAAAACTGACAATAGCAATAGCACACATTTAATTTATTTTGTCACAGAAAAAAAAAATGCTAATATATAACTAAAAAGAATATTAAAAAAATAAATTTTAAATCTTTATAAAAGTGGAATATTCTAACTGAATAAAATATATTTAAAAAGAAAAATAATACAACCAAAAGTTTCAACAAGAAACCAAGAAAATTTATAAAAACAATAAAACAATTTTTTATCTTATTCACTGAAATATTTACAAATTATTTACTAATGAAAACAGAGGATTTTTGAAATAATCGACTTGAAGAAGCCTTTAATTTGTATTTAATTAAAAATAATTGCAGTTATTTCGATTTTTTTTTAGTATGTTCTACATAACATTGTAAAAAATTTAGATAAAAAAATTGGTCTCATCGTTGGCTTCTCAAATGAAACTAATTTATTTTGATCTAATTATTTTTGTGAACATTAAGAATATATTTAGAAGAAAGCTGATACTTCTTAAGTTCAAAAGCGAAATATTTTTATTTAATTACATACTACACTGCACGTGAGAATTTTCCTTATGATTTTTAGCTAAGCACCAAATTAAAAAAATAAAGTTGAAAAAACTGGACCTCTAAATGGCAAAGAGTAAATTTTATTTTCGTTCATTATTTTAAAGATAAGAAAAACACAGATGCACAAACAGCTTGCTTTTGAATTTATTATCAACGAATAATATTATTTGCAAATAATATTTATCAATTAAGATTTATCATCAAAATTTTTATTTGTGGTGGGTTTTCCAATCTTTTAGATTCTGTTTAGTATTTCATTTATAAAATTATTCTCAATTAAAATGTCACATACACTAGGAACACAATTAATAAAAATTATCTTGAAACTAAAGTATACTTCTAATATTAATCAGTACATGAAGTTTGTCTTATAAAAAATATCCTTTCATTTCAAGCAGCTGTTTTGTTGATTTTTATACTTTCAATTTAGAAGTATTTATACAGGCTATTAAATAAAGCGAAATAAAAAAATAAATTTTATAAACAGAACTTCTATAATTTTCATATGCTTCAGTCAATAGAAAATCAGCTGAAATTTATTAAACTACAAATTATAAATTAACACGATTGAAATCGTAACTATAAACTACAGAAGATAAAAATTATACACATATAAACTCTTTCATGGTTTGTACTTAATTTAAAATGGTGTCTTGCTTTCAATAGAAAGTATGATTAATTTTTTTGTCTTACATAGTGCAATGATTATAATAATACAATAAAAGAATCTCAGTTATCGAAACAAACGAATACTATATTATAGAAATAATTTCATAATTAAAACAAATTTAATATATTAACTTTTTATAACAACTGTAACAAATTTTAATTTTCAAAATAGTATTTAATTACAAATTCACAATTTGTAATAAAACTTATTCATGATTAGTTAAATATTTTAATCATACTTTCTAGGTATTAAAAAATATAAATTGATGCTCTGCCTCACAGAAATGAAAAATGTAAAATTAATTGATTTGCTTAAATATTTTTCTGAATTTAAGTAGTTCATATCAATTTGGGTAGCCATCCAAATTAAACAATACACGAAGAAAAAAAAAGCGATCTAAATATGTTTTCCTACTAAGAAAAATCTTATCTGCAATTTATGAGAAAAGAATTTTTAAAACAGAAGTTATATAGTCAAATTTGTTTATCTAAAATAAAATTAATAATTTTTTTTGTTTTATCCAATTTATACAATAAATTAACTTGAATTTTCAAATGATATAAAAATATAAGAGGAAAATTGTTCTAGACTGAATACAATAAATTTCAATTCAATCAAACATACTTTTTAGAAGGTTTTCATTCCAAATTGTTAGCTATCCTGATAATATGTATTTAGTATTATTAATCCAAAATAAAAAAACTCGTTATAATTGAGTTAAAACGTTATTTGAAATGTTATCTCGAAGTTATTTGTAAATTACATTTATCCATCATATAATTACTTTTTATTCAATATTCAGCAGAGGAAAATGTCCTTTGAATTTAATCTATGCACACTTTTGAAGGAATAGCTTACATGAAAAACAAATGATGGTATAAGACATAGCTGAAAATAGAACTGTCAGAGTTTGTTAAATCTTTCAAAAAAATTCATAATTATTACTTTCCCATTTTTGCTAATTGCAAATCGAATTGAATTACAACTGTTTTTTAACAAGAAACAAATTACAATAATGTTTGTTGTTCAACATTTAAACAGCATAAAGAGTATTCTCGAGTTCTTACATAATATGTAATTATTATCAAAATTATTAACCTATTAAGGACCAAACCCTTTTATTTAAAGGGAATGGAAAATTATGTTTTATAAGAATCTAATTAAGAAAACAAAAGTGAAAGTGGAAAAAAATATTTATTTTTACGAGAATTACAAAAATGGAACGTCATACCTAAACGATTACTTTTTCATATACTTTATTCTATACACATTGAATTTTCTACACGTCGTCATACTATTGGGTTTTGACCATTTAAGCACATGGTAAAAACATAAGTATTTTATTCCCAACCCAATACATAGCTCCAAAAGTATTTTGCCGGGCATCTGTGAGAATAACTCAAAAAAAAAGAAAACCCAGCAAAATTGATTAAAATGAACGACCTGAAATTATCAGGCAAGACCAAATATATTTTTCTCTCGTAATCAGGAAAGTTTCTTCTATATCACGCAATAAAAAAGAAAAAAAGATTTGAAAAAAAAATTTTCATAAAAAAAAATAGTTTAAGTATTTTTAGATTTTCGTAACAGCAGTCTTTAAAAAGGGTTAACGTTGATCACTAAAATTAAATTCTTAATTAATTTACTTTAATGAGGTAAGAAGCATACTGATCATATTAAATTTTAAAATATTATCGAAACAAATTTTAAAATTATCCATTAAGATTTGTTTTTAGAAAAAAAATAGTTGATGTATTGCTAGGTTTTCGCAACAACAGTCTTAAAAGGTTTAACTTTGATCTTGAAAATTAAATTCTTAATAATTTACTTTAATGAGATAAGAAATACACTGATTACTCATTAAGATTTATTCTTACATTATTAACGAAAGAATAGGAAATTTAGAGAGAAAGTTTGACACGATTACTATTATAACTTTTATTAAAAAAATGGTGCGGGCGAAGGATTTACATGGAATTAGAAGCAAATAGCATTCAGCCAAAATACTGAGCTAGCCTAAGTTTTGACAGGCTAAATCTTAACGGACATCCCATAAATCTCGGGCAGTTGATAAATATTTTCTTATTCACACTCTCCAGAAAAGAGTTCAGCGTCTCGTCTGCAATATTCCCTGCAGGAGGGAGGGTGACTGATTTAGTTACTATGTATACTAGTATCGAGTGCATGTGTGTGGTATACTTAGTTGGATATGTCTAGTCAGTTTCCTGTTCAGTTTTCGCTAACGCCAGACAATGACATATTTATTTTACTTTTTTCTCTGTGTCTCGTTCTTATTCTGAAATCACAGAAGAGAATAAATTCATACAGCACAAACAAAAGTTAAATTTAAGGAGTTTTTATTTTCCCAGTGTGGATTTTGTTAACCGTTTCACGCAAACCGACCTTTTTTTTTTCCTCCGAAGATCACACGCAACTCTGTCGCTAAGATGCGATTTCAATCTCATTTGTAGTTATATATGTCGGATGCTATTGGAGCTATAATTATTTATGGATGTATAATAATAGTTATAAATGTAATATTTTTTTTTGTGTATCATTGTTAAGTGACGAGTATTAAATTTTTAAAATTGAAATGTATTTCCTCTTTAGATGTAAATTTTCGAACAATAATAACTAACGATTGAAAAACCGTTACAATTCAATGAATTCATTGGGTGTCCGAAAATTCTCGCAAATTTCATTAAAATTGGGCAAATATTTCAATATTTTTTATACCATCAAAACGCCTTATTTGACTCTCTCTTAGCGTAATAATGATTGGGGGGTGTACTTTTCTGTAAACTGAATAATATTCGAAGTACACAATTTTTAAAAATATATTAAAAATAAAATCACTTCTTGTGTGAATTTAGTGACATCATTATCACTTCTATCTTTTCATCGTTTTTTAAGACAATGATTTTCTTACTTTAATAAATAATTTTTAAAAATTAATACATTGGAATCTTTTACCCCAATGCTATTAATTATTTAAGCATTAAAAATTTGTCCTTTTAATTTTTTTTATGAAAATAAAGTAAAAATAAGCATTAAATATTTATAAAAAATAATAAAATATTTTATTTAAAAAAAGTTTACAAAACATGTATTTAGAATGCTCTAAAATTGAATTGATAATGAGTCCAAATTCGCTGCTTTATTCAAAAAGTGTTATCAGCCTTCAATCTATATTGCGCTTATTGCATATACATTATTTGTAACGGTAACCAAAATATAAATATAAGTTTTTGTTGTTTTACGTAAATTATGTTATCTATTTTATAGAATAAATTAAACTGAATTTTCAAATGACAAGAAAAGACAAATGGAAAACTCTTCCAGGCTGAATGCATTAAATTTCATTTCAATTAGAATATAATTTTAGTACAAGGTTTTCATTCCAAATTGTCACTAAAATTAAATTAATTGCATATTTATTATATCTTTTTTTTACTATTCATAAAAATATTGTATTCGTCATTAAAAAAAAAAAAACATGTAAGCTAATACACAAGTCTCAGGTTCCTTATTTCATTTTGATTGAATTATTTCTAACATTTTCAAAGTCACAATAGCAAAATGAAAGTTTTGCTTCAAGTTTGATTCTCTTAGAGGCTATATGGCACGCGAAATCATTTTTTCCTCTATTGTTTATGTAAATAATTTTATTTACCGATATATTGATGAACAAGATCACAGATAAAAATTTATGTTCGCATCAATTATCCTTTGTAGACTAAACTGCGAGCTCTTAATCTTTCGATAGCTTTTAAAAATAGCATCACCATGGCCACGTTTAGGTCTTATCGCCGAAATTTAGCCCAAATGCAAGGATATCAGAGTAGACATGAGAAAAAAAAATGAAGAAACATAACAAGTTATATTTTTCCCCTTTTTTACATCATACAGTTAAAAATTTATCAATTTCAAAAAGACAGATTGAAAAAAAAAAATATTCAAATCAGTATTTGTAGGAAGAATTCTTTCAATTGATCTGTTATGAGTACCTTTTGGAAAAAATAATGATGGAGCTTTAATGATTTCAACATAATAGTTAATACAATTTGACGAAATAAGTAAAAAATAGATACAAATTCAAATTTAATGAAGTAAAAATCAGTTCATCTCATATGCCTTGAATAATTATTGATAAGAAAATCTGGGCGGAAAACAGTAAGAAAATAAAATGATTTTTGCTTTCTCAGCGTGAAGGCACTTTTCTTGTTCTTGTTTTCTTGCTTCTTTTTGTTTTTAGGCTATAAAGCAACTAATTTCATGGACCACTTTGAAACTAGAATTTTATACTCGAATGGACTTTTTAGCCACAGATTTATCACACACCTCCCTAATGTAGATGCTTAATTTGCGATTGGTTCACTTGTCAGGTTTCGATTTAGATTTTTCTTAAAAGTTTAAACACCAGACCATTCCAGGTTAACAAAATAAAATGCAACTTTTAATCCTATGTTTATTTCATAAAAAAGATAACTTTTATAATAGAAACATTTATCGAAAAATATTTCATCTTTTTTGTGAATCTAGATTTATTTGAAATATCAGTACAAACAAATGTAATTTTTTGCTAAATGTGTGATATAATCAAAACTATAACCATCGAAGTTTGGATGATAGAATGAGGTGGTCAGTAGTAGGGAGACTGGAAACAGGTCTTAACTATAGAGACTTTATCGTGAGACCCATCTTCATGTCCAACTCATGGAAACAATTTCAAGATACTGAATCTGCAAACAGAAAGAATCGTCCAAGAGCTATGAAGACAAATCAAAATAGATATTTGTCTATCACAATGAGGTGTAACTGGAGTTCAATAGCTTCTCAACTCTTTCGTGCCCTTCATATGGCCAAAGGAACCCAAATTTCAAAGGTTACTTCTTCCAGAAGGCTATATGAGAAAGTTCGTAAGAATACCTTCTGCATTAGAGAGCCCATTTAGTATTCTATACAGAACATGGGTTTTGGAACAGAAATCAGTGAGGATTGGATTCATAAATTCTGATCCTGGTACAGCCTAAATATTGACTTGACTTATGCTCATCTGGAGAGAACCAGAGACTCACTACAGGTTCTCCAATTTCAAAAAAATCGACCAGTATTGCAACAGAATTTTGAAGACCTGAGCAGGTATTACGTTGGATAAGCATACAAATCTGCATGGATTTTTAATTTCTGTGAAATATAAGGCTGAGACCATGGAGATGTAATTTCGCCTTTTCATTGATGCAGTTGCCCTAATTTCATTTTCATGGATGACAACTTGCGGCAATATAGGACTCATCTGATCGTCGGATTTCTGAAAATAAGGACTTCGCCGGATAGATTAGATCTTCAGACATGGATACTAAAGAGCATGTCTGGTCATCTCTTCGAAAGGCAATTCCAACTCACATTTTACCGAGAACCATCCAAAATCTGAAAGCTACGTTGCTGAAGCAGTATGATAGACTTTTCCCAAGGACTCAAACTGATTTCAGTTACGAATTCATATTGTGAGAACTATAAAACTGTAAGAGGGAACAATCTCTTCTTTTAATAATGGAAAAATGTTCATTAATCATCTCTTCATTTTTGTGTTATATTGTTCGGTCTTTTTCTTGTATTCTATAGAGATATGTTCCTATATCAATAAAATCTGTTCCAATAATTCTACATATAATATATCAAAAGTGAATATTCTCTTACTTTTGAGCACCAACATATTTTTATTTTCTCAAAATAATAATAATGATAATAATGAATGGAAATAAATAAAAATAAATGTGATACGGCAATATTTTATTCAATTTTAGTAAACCGCTCTATAATCTCACCACAGTTAATTTCCGTTTATGTTTACTATGACAATTTTATGATTATGTTTGAGTTTAGTATACCATCACTGTGTTCAACAACTTGGTATGTGAAAGCTTTTACAAACGCCATGGCTTAGAATGCAAAAGATAGAAGATAAATTTTATGGAACTTCTCACCATTTTAAACAAAAATTTATAATTTTCATGATGACACAAACAGACTTCCTATAAAATCGAATTTTTAAGCCACTTTACATGATAAAAACTGAAATGGTGGTATAGATGATAAAACAAAACTTCTTACTCCAGAAGTTGTCAGAGCTAAAATAACATGAATGAATTTGTTATGGCAATTTGTGCGGAAATAAATATATCATAAGAGAAAATATACTCAATAAAGTAGAAAAAAATTTAGATAAATCAAAGGAATATCTGAAATTAGAAAATAATACAGTTTTCGATCCTAATTCTCTAACGTTGCATTTTACAATCTTGCATCATAATATGAAAAAGAAACTTGATTAAATTTCAAAATTGATAACTAAGTTACGCCGCATGAAACAAAAAAGACTAAGCCTGCATTGGGATTAGTGAATAATTTCAATATAGAATTTTACGGGCTGTAACAAAAATTAAAAATAATGTTAAATAGAGTAAATGTTAAATAGGGAAAATCAGTACCAACTAAAATAAAAGGGATGCCTCAGACTATCGATAAAAAAAGAACAATAGTAACTACTGCATAGTTCTAACATAACGGTATACTCAGGGGTAGATTCTCAAATTTTAATTTGTTTTAATTTATATAAATTTTAAACTCTAATCCACAATAAAAATTTTCCATTTTTTTTTATAAAAACTATGAAAAGTACAATTACAAATTTCACTGTACCAATGTCTGACACATTCTTAAATACTTTCCTTTTAAATTAAAAATTATTTTTGTGTGTGTGTTTCCGTAGTCGACCAAAATTTTGTCTTGAAGAAAAAAAAATTCTGAATCTGAAATACGAACTAAGAAATTTGGTGATAAAAAGAGATCACTTCAAATATAAATCTGCTTTTTGTCATTCAGTCACGATATATTTATGCAGTGCTTACAATAACGATTTATAGCAATGCATATAATAATTTGCCTGAAATGGAAAATTTCATATTATTTCTAAATACGACACATTTATGTATCAGCTCTCCAAAATTTATGTACATCAATAAATATTTAGTACTTAAAATCGGTCAAGAAAATCGTCTTAGATCATGTCAATCACAAAATAAATTAACCTATAGTTATATCAAAATGCAATATTATGTTAGAAAAGTTCTAGTTTTTTTTTAGAAACATTTATTCTCGGGCGATATTTTGACTTCATTTTTCCATTCAAAATCTATCGCTTATATTATAAATTCAAATGATTTTGGATTAAAAATCGAAAGATTTCATGGTTAGGAGTATCTAAAACTCCAACGAAGTATCGTGCCAATAGGAATGTCGAGTTTACTTTAATACAAAAAATATTTATAAGTGCATATTGTCACTCTTATCGACACAACAGGAGACAATTCGTTAAAATCCCTTTTTTTTAAAAGCATAGAAACAATACAAATATTTATCACAGATGCAATTCTTCATCATAAATAAAATCAGTGAGCTTTTACATACATAAACACATCAGAGTTTGAAAGTACTCAAACGTACACGTGCTATCGAATAATCAACATAGTTTTGATATATGCTTATAAATTTAAAATTATTCAATTATTTTTATTAATGCAAACATTTTGCTCTGCCTTTTCACCTTCTTGTGTTACAAGCCTCATAATTTAAGACTAACTGATCTGCAATGCAATCTGTAAGCATAATTTTTAAGAAAATTAAACTTTTCTGAAACCATAAAAAATTTGTCTGAAAAGAAAAGATCTTCTGAATATTTGTAACATACCATTCTAGTGGCCGTCATTCTTAATATCATTGTCTCACTTAAAATTTAAAATGAACATAGCATTTGAGCCTACTTTTAACTGTTAAATGTGCATTTGAAATCCAGTGAATTCAAATATTTAACTTTACATCTTAAATTATTAATTATTTTCGATGGTGGTTTGGATGCTGGGGGCTGTCTTTTTTATTGATACTGGGGTGATGCTTTTTTCTTAATTTTCAGGGAAGGTATTTAACAAAGTTCTAGAGTCTTATTCTGACATTATAAAAGAGCAACGCCTAAGAGCAACGAGACCTAAATTTTCTTTCAACATTTACAAAATATCAAAAGTCAACGTGACAACAACGACCACATGTTTTCATTAATATAAAAAAAGTTATTTTAAAATTCTTTTCTAATCTCTAAAAAGAGAAATTTGATCAAAAAATGTGACACACACACAAAAAAATTAGTATTTATAGATAATCTATTTAAATAAATTTTAACAATCAAAAAATTTTGGATTGATAAATTACAACAAATATGATATGAAGTAAGAAGTAAATTTATTTGAAATAAAAAAGACTAGTTTTTTGTATGTGATACATAAAATAACGAAATTCGTTTATAAAGCACCCATAATTTTAAGTAAATTTTTAGTGTTTCCACATGCATATCATAAATTGGATTAAGTAACACATGCTTTGTGATTAATAATTCAAATTTTTAGAAATAGTATATAGTCTAGGTTTCCTATAATGTTCTCAGTTTCGGAATCTTGATTTAATTAAAGTTTAAAGGAATCTTATAAAACAAACTTTTTTAAACCCAACTTTTCAAACTTTCTTCACATAAGAATTTAAATAATTTGATTTAAAGTACTTCTAGTGCAATTTAAATAACTTTTCATGAAATAACTTTATATAAGGCGTCTGCATTTTATAATATATGACTTTCATACTATGTAGCAAAAATTTCTCATAAAAATAATTCAAAAAGGTACGTTTTGAATTTTGTCTCTAATGGATAGAATTCCATAGTTTTATCTACTACTTGACAGCTTAATTTTAAGAAATGAGCCTTTGCATTTAAATGAGATTCTTCAAACTTGAATTATATTTTTTTATTTATACTTTTATATTTTATTTTTTTATATTAGTTCAATGTCAGATGCAAAAGATAAAGATGAGTAAAAAAGTCATAAATATGGAAATTAATAAAAAAGGTTATTTAAAATGTACAAAAATAAATTATCATTTGTACAGTAACAATAAAGTGCGAAATGAATTTTATTCACGTAAGTGATACAAATTTACACTTTAATAACATTTTCAAATTATTAAATATTTTTTAATTACATATTATTATTTTTTTTAATAATACAAATGAACGCATTTATATGAAATACAAAATGTATAAATAAGGCTTATTAATAAATATCAAGCATACATAAAAACCCCAGTATTTAAAATGAAAAAAAGCCACAAAATGTGAATTACACCGTTGAGTGCAAATACAAGCGTACCGATTTCAATTTCTATAAAATTCTCGATTTACCACTTGCTTGGGAAAGCAGTAGCAAGGTCATCAAAACTGTACTGGAAAAAAGCAGACGTTTTCCTCATTTAAAGGGTTTTTTTTCTCTCTCTCTCTCTCTCCCTACCTCCCTTTCTTTACTTTCGTTCCAGACACTATAAAACACCCCCTTTTTTCCGTAAATGGCAGATTTTTTTTTCGCCACTTTTTACCTTGAACCGTGACACACCGTGGCTCATCTTTCCGTTGAAATTGGAAAATTACCCGTGGAAAAAGGGGTGGGGGGAAAGCAAATAAATAAAACGATTTCTGAATTGACAAGAAGAGGCAGCACACTAGTCATTATTAGAATAATAAAAAAAAGAGAGAGAAATGGAAAAGAATGGATTTCTTTTTTTTTTTCTTTTGTTTCGCTTTATTTCACAGATGCTCTGATAATAAATAACGATTTTAAATGCTTCGAGATTGCTTGAATAAAATGTAGATTCTAGAGTGGAATAATGGTAAAGTGAATTTAATAAACTTTTTATATATTTTTTAAAAAAAATACTATTACTTGATTTTCAATTTAGTGAATTTGCAAATTTAATTTTTTTTTCCAGATTTATTTTAGCGCCATTCATGCTACCAAACATGTAATGACAATAATAATAGATTTCACCAATGTAAGTGGCACATGAATAACTGTAATTTGTATGCTATGAAAATGGAATGGAAATTATTTATGTAATAATGGGGGAAAATAAAAAAATAATCATATCTTTTTTAATGAACAAAAAAAAAAGCATGTAAGTGATTGTAATTCAGCTATATTTTACTAACACAAATGACAAAGAAATTGACATTTATAAGAAAATAAACGCCTGAAAAAACGAAAACTGTACAACACATAAGTAAATTCGAATTGATACTCGCAAATTTGAATAAAGACATGATGCTTCAAATTCTTGAACTAAATATTAGACATTATTTTGACATTTTCCGTGCAAATTGTTAATGAAGTAATTTATAAATTAAAGTTTCTATAATCATTAACAAAAATATAATTATTTAATAATGAGAAATATCTTTGGTGAGAAATTTTTTAAAAATATGTGCAATGTTTTTCTACAGTTTCGTAACCCCTGTGATGAGCATATTAGCTTTTATCTAGTTATACGACTTTAATCTCGACTTCATTGCTGACAGAAAAACACACATAAAACTAATAAATACTATAGTAATTTTTTACATAAATTCATAATAGAAATACTAGATTTAATTTGATTTCAGTGAAAAAAAATAAGATTCTTGTTCTTCATCAAATTCACAAACTCCTGAACCAAACCTAAGGGAAGGAACTATTCTAAGGATTTTGGAAATTTCCTGTTAAGAACCACTGTTAAGAGATATTTTAAAACATTTTAAGAATGATTTTGTTTTTATTTTTAATAGAAAATACAATGACTCAGGGAATAAATGCTTGAAATTTAATACTAAACTACATAAACCAAAATAACTAATAAAACCAGTTAAAATCAAATCACTATTTTGATAAAAATATTAAAACAATTTTTAATTGCGAACTGATAATAATAAACTACTTTTTAAAACCAACTACTTAATAAAATCTGACAATTAACGATTATGAAATTATGAATATCTGGGCATTGAATTAACACACATTTTTAACATATACGTTTAATTATTGCAGGCAATAATATTAAAAACAATTATTTATTAATTGAGACAATCTCGTGACTTTAATACTTATTGAACAATAATAAATTACTGAAAATTACAAAAATTTAAATATATACATATTTAAATTATATATGTATGCATTGTACTATATTTTGTTATCAAAAAATAAAATTGAATTACCAGGTAAAGATCAAAACGATTTTCAAAACTTATTCTTTTATAAAACTTTGTTTACTTTTTAAGTTTTCCAACCAAAATGCTAAAAAGATGAATATTAATAAGAAACATTATTCTAACACATAAATAAACCGAAACTAAACCAAATTATTTTTAAAGAAAAGAAAAACTATAAATGTTTACAATGTTCAAGATAGCTAGGAGTAACTTGTTCTACAATTTTCTTTCAAAACTTTTCGATATACATGATTATTCTCTTTTACAGATTTTAATTCATATTTATCAAAATGTTTTAGATTTTAAAATAAAATATTTTCAACAAACTCATTATGTCAAAAGTAAATTATGACTTTGTAAAAGAATTACAATATATTTCTGAAATAAAAAAAAAAAGAAATTTTGTTCCCATCACATTGAATGAAATTCTGAAAAATAAAACATGTATCCAAAGTCCATCCATTTCACTACAAAGTATAACAGCTCTCAACCAGAAATACCATCTCTAAACGTACCAACTAAACAACTTCATTAAATATACAAATACACTTCCACTTTACATTGATAAAATGCTACAATTTCCAAACCATCATATAAAACATAATCACAACATTCAAAACTCATCATTCCAAAAAACAACATTACCACTCTTCCTCGCATCTTAAAAAAATAATAAAATAAAATAAAATAGACAGAACAGCAAGAACTAATAAAAAAAAAAAAAGTGCTGTTTATTATTAGTTTTTTTTGTATGTTATTTATTATTATTATTTTTTTTTCTTTAATGTCCATCCCACGTCTCACGCAGGAAAGCGTCTCATTTAGAGGCCTTTGTTCCTTCTTTCTACCTTGACCTTGACACTGGTTCCATCGCAAGGTGCACGGCAGACGAAAGGGGGATGTGCTGTAAGTACGTTTGCGTGGCCATTCACCTCTGCACGACACTTCGTCGCGCCGGGGCACGGAGCAACCCCCCCCCCCCCCCCACCCTGACCAGCAACATTCGTTGCACAATGATTTTATGTGCATATACATGTTAAGTCATGAGATGACGCAAAATTTGTCGAGGAAAGGTGTGAAAATTGTTGTTCGATTCTGAGATGTTTCGGTTGGGATCTGAGAAAAAAAAAAAAAAATCGGAATATTGTACAGTATCCAAAAATGTCTTTATGCATTTTGTATATATATACTGTTTGATTTTAATCAATTAGTAATTTCTTATTATATTAAAGTACAACCTGTTGTTTGGATTTGGTTTGACTAGATAGGATTCAGAAACATATCAGCTATAAATGAATTATGAAAAGATTTTGAGAAAGCATTTTGCTGCTGTACCAAGATGGTTATCGGCTGAAAAGAACATGACAGAGAATTTTATGAACTGCTTTAAGAAACTGATACTATTAAGTGTATAAAAATTAATCGCATGATACTCGAAAATTTTTTAATCATAAGCCAAGGATTAATTATAAGGATCGGAGGCGTTGAGAAGACAAAAAGCAAAGACATACAGATTCTACTGACAATCATTTCAGAATTATTAAAACGACTACAATTGCAGAATCTTATTCAAGCAGAAAGCAGATTGGATTCAGACAGACCCTAGCCTATATTATAACACAGTAATTATGCCTTGGAACAAAATGTCAGTCATAAGGGAAACAGCCTTGGTAAAATAATACAAAAGTCACTTAATAAAGTTTTGGGACAAAATTATCGAACGTTTAAAATTTTCCAGTATTTATTTAAAGCACGCAATTATTTATAAATTCGTAAATCTTATAAATTGAAAATATTATAATACGAGTTACGGTTTTGTATGTAAAAATATCCATTGGAAGTTGTAGTTTATAGCTACTAATTTACGTCTACAAAAAACACGTTAATTGTATATTTTTACATATAACATTACCACTACTACTACCACCACCACCACCACACCACATCGCTGTGCCTAGAGCTGAGTTTCCCCTTTACAGTTTGGAAATGATGTGAGTAGAAGTCTGACTGGGCTCTGTGACGCTCTACAGTCATACGAGACCGGGACCTTCGGCTTAAAGGGGAGTTTGAACGACTACAAACATCCATGGCAGTACCGGGACTCGAACCTGAAGCCTGAGGATCGCGCGCCAGACAGCTAGACCTAATATATAATATAATCAGTTTAAATTGACCAGTTTGTCTAACTTGGATTATTTATAAATCTTCACTTTTCTTCCTTTTACTTCTTAATAAAACTCCAACCAACTATTTAATATTAAATACATTTGGAATAATTCAAAGTATAACTAATTCTATAATCTGAATATGAAATGGAAGGATAATAATTATTATTATTAAGATGATGGAGAACATTAACACACTTGAATTCATTCTTTGAATCAATTACACTGTTCTATGACCTAACTATAAGTAGTAAGACAGAATATAAGGATTAACATAAAAAACAAATGCATAGTAACTATACCACTTTAAGAAATATTGCAAAATGTACTCATGATTTTATACCGTTGTCAAACAGTTGTATTAAGTTTTTTTTTTTTTATAAAACATTCAATATGTCATATTTTGAATTTAAATCGAACTTGAAAATACAGAAGTTATTATGGTCCTATTATAATAATGCAGATAATGTGAGCTCAGTAATTCCATAGAAAGATAGGAAAATTCAGAATGTAATGCCATTTACTATCCATTGCTACAATAAAAACATAATAATTTAATATTCAGAGAATATCTCTTATTTAAATTGGATGTCCTTAAAACTTGATAGAAATTCAAGACATTTTGACATATCAAAAAACCAGTATATGTCAAATTCTAGCTTTCTGTTAAAATCAAATCTTCTAGAGTAGCAAATAAGTTATTTCCAATCAAACACATTTTATTTTTTAGTTGATTATTAAAAAGTGATATTTTTTTTATCCCCCTCAAATTTTTTGACAATCCTCAGATTATTCGAACAATGTTTAGAGTAACCAAATAAATTCTTTAGAGATATTAGATAATTGTTGTTGTCGTATCCCTCATGGAAGGAGGGTAGTGCCTTCCGGGAGGACTTTTAAAGGATACTAGCCCGCATTTGCGTATCGTATGGCAGGAAACCCGGAAAACTCCCACAGGGCAGTTCGACTCACGGGGCAAATACTGAACAGCACAAACGTCATCGAGGCTCCTCATTTTTTGAAACAATGTTTACAACAAAGCCACCAGTGGACTGAACCTCCAAACCTAATGCTCACCAGCGTCGTACGTTGCCACTAAGTCACGATTCAGACATTAGCTATTTATCAACATCATAATAGAAAAATTTATACAACCTAAAGTAGGAAACTTTAGTAAAATTTGCATCATTAAAAAAAGTTTTTTTAATGATGCAAAATTGTAATATATTTATATACAGTTTTTAAGAAATAATTTCTTGGTAAGTAAATAAATAATTAAAATAAATAAATAAAAAAAAAACAAAAAAACGCAGAACATTGAAGAAGAAAAACCTACATTTATATTTTATCTCCGAGTCAAAGTTAAAGATGCCTAGAGACAATAAACTGTATGGAAAATACAAATAATTCTTTATAAGAAAAACCCAAATTTCATATTTAGAATCTAAATGTTCATTAATAGTTCGTAGTTAAAACTTTTGCATAAATAGTAGTATTCATAAACCATTTGAAACTGCCATCATGAATTTATGCAAGAAAAAAATTTAAAAAAAACCCTTCAAAGCAAATTCACACACACACATTGTTAAACACATACAAATTAAGAAACTTAATTTGAAACTGGTATTCCTTTTTATAATAAAAGGCAGTTTCGCTTACACTATCCTCGATTTTCTTAACATTAAAAAAATAATATTAATATTTAAATATTTATCGTTTTAAACTTCTATTTCTACATTTTAAAGCAAATTTATATTACGATTTCCTCCATAATGCCATTTTATTTAATAATATTTTGGTTGTGATTCAATGCAAATAGAAATCAAAAGTAATATTGAAATTTAATATTTATTTAAATAATTCAACAGATAATATTTCAAATTTGAACAGAATGTATCAATTATAAAATTACAAAATTAAAAAAAAATCAAAAAGCAAGTTTAAAATCTTACAACTTGCATTAGTTACAATTTTTAAAATTATAACCAATGTAACAATAACGCTAATTTTATCTTTTTTCAGTTATGCATCTTTACAAGCATAATCTTTTCTTCTTATGAAAAATTTGTCTCGCACGGACCACGTCTTATCTCTCTCAAAAAAAAAAAAAAAAAAGCCCAGAAAAACGAACCCTTGCGTGTAAAGAAAACTTTCCAATGGGACACATGCTTGGGTGATTCCTTAAATATATTTCTCATTCTCATTATGTGAGGCGAAAATGGTTACAATGTTAAAAAGAGATAAGGCAAGGTGGAAAAAAAGGTGGTTAGATTTTTCGCGATATCATGATTTTAGTGAATATACTGTATGCACATATATTAAGCTATAATTTCACTACATCTTAAAATTAAATTACCCAAGAGGAATTAAAAATAAAAATAATTAGATTTTTTAAAAGAGCTTGAGATACAAGTTTAGGAGATGATCTAATATGTTTAATTAATGAAACAAATAATAGTATGAAATACTTCTGTTGTTTTTCTTTCTTTCTTTCTTTCTTTTTTAATAATGTAAATAGAATAAAAAAAAGTGATCCTAATTACATAATCAGATATATAAACTATATTTCTGATTGTAATATTGCACTATATAATAATGCTATGTTATCAAAATATATAATAAAGCTTTTGATTAAGATTCAGAATATTAAAGAGTCTGAATAATAAAGATGTTGTTTAATAAAGATTGTTTGTCTTGTTTAATTAATTTTGATATTAAGATATGCTTACTGCATATCTTAATATCAAAATTAATTAAACTTTGAATTTTTTTTTTTTAAAAAGCTTGATTTCAATTTGTTTACATTAGTTCGGAAAAATTGGGGATAACTAACTATAATTCACGTCTTAACTATTATAAAATATTTATAATAGCTTAAGCGTACAAAGTTCTCCAAAAATGCTATAAGCATTAAAAAATTTTAATGAACTTATTTATAAATTGTGGATACTTTAAAGTGACTGTACCATACATATATAAGTTGGTTTAATTATTTGTAACAATTTTTGAAATTTTTAACAATTATCGTATGTTAATAAAAATTCTATTTCTAAATTATACAAGAAAAATTTATACTAATTTTTTGAAAATGAAAAAATACTGATAATTTTTAACTTCATCGTCAATTAGTTTTCAGCAAGACGAAAATGTATAATTAAATAAAACGCAAAACTTTTGCTGAGTAATTTTCGTTTTGAAATTAAAGTATTCAAATTCTTACCTGTTAAATGAAGCATCTTTAATATAGAGTTGGACGAATATCTTCTTATATTCTTTGACTTCCTTTAAAAGAGAATGGACGATATTTTCTTTGGCGATTTGAGATGAAAAAATAGATAGACGACTACAGCGTTGATGACATTTAAACGGGTATCCAGTGCAGTAGAATCTTTTATATATTCTTGGTAAAAGACCAAATAGATGACCCTGAAATGATAACAAAAAATTAACATTAACGATTTATTTTTCCCAGCGTAAATATGTATAAAAAATATATTTACATAAATATTTAATATACATTGTATAAATACAACAAAAAGAAATCATTATAGAGTGAGTATTGATCACAAAACCATCCACAAACCTGTATAGTAATGGTAAAAGTTAGAGATTTAAAATTAATCAAAAATTTGTTTACTTTTACTTTATTTCATATGTATTGATTAACATGTTAAAAGTACATATAAAATATCTATCATGAATATGTAAAAAACTATCGTAATCTGTATGGGTTTACAAAAAAAAAATTTCTTGAAAATTAGAACCGTTAAAAATAATTGCTACAAATTTTTAACCGTTTTTATTGTCTACAGATTTCAACAAAGAATAACCAGAAAATTACCCAGAAGAAAGTTTGTCATTTAAAAAAAAAAACACACACACACACACACTCGTATGAAAATTTAGAAGCTGAATGGTCTTCAGAATATGCAAAATGGTCTTGGGAAGAGCGAAACAAGGTAATATTTTGAGGTGAACGGAAATTCAACCTCGACGTATCAAATGATCAGAGCTTACAAGGAAAGGAACAGTAGAGAAATTTCATGTTAATTTTGTCAGGGTCACAATAAAAGTTTCCGAAGAGTCAGATTAGTGTTGGATTGGATTACACGAAAGGAGTTTGACAGGGTATCAATTGTTCAATGATTTTAAGAATACTATATGCACACACTATAATAAACACTTACAATTATAGAGAAAGAACAACTTGTTTCAAACTGTAAATTCATTTTATCTTAACTTTGCTACACTGATTATTCCTATGATTATTTTTATTTACTTCTAGATCTTTACTCAAGTTTTATTATTTTTTTAGTGCATTATATCAAAATTTCGTGGTTATACAAACAGCAGCAAAAACCTGCCATCTGATCAGCAAATTGCCACTGCTTTAATTACATGGCTTTTAGTATGATTGTTTGAAAAATATTATCTTTGTTTTACCACAAATTTAATTTATCTCATATTTTTAAAGCACTACAATAAAAAGTAAAGGGCAATATTGCTTTGTATTTTGTACAAATAATTTTTTGGAAATAAATAAATTTTGTTATAATATTGTTTGTATCTATGTTTACATTGTTATTGTTTATTTAAAAAACCCTCTTTATTTGCTTCAATTCAGAATAAAGTTATCCATATCACAAATGCATAAATGAAAATGTAAAAACAATTCTAACAAAGTTAAATGACTAGTTTTTACAAAATTCTGTACAAATTTCAATCAAAGGAGGTAAAATAAAGTTATTTCATTCAGATCGATTTTATAAAATATTTCTACTAGTTAAAATATGTGCATTCATAAGAAAGAATTGAATTACACATGAGGGTGTTTTTTGATTAATTAAATTGATTCACATAAGTTATAATCGCATATCGTCATCATTATTTTTGTAAATTGTAGATTTTTTTTTTTTTTAAAGAATAGATATCGCAATAAAATTCCATACATTTTCAGAAACAGATAAATTATTTAGAGTATTAAGTTTTACAAAATCTCATAGCAACATAGCGAATAGTTTGTTTTTTTTGTAATAAAACTTCTGTGTATATTAGGGCACAATATTATTTTGTATATTAGAAATATAAGTCGTGAAATTTGTTAAAACCATTAGAAGCCTTTAAATAGCTTTATATTTAAGTTAAAATCATTTATAAAACACACTAAATATATTCCCGGTTCTATATATTGAAAATGAAACAATTTTAGATTAAATTATTTTTTAATAATGCAGATTAATGCAGCAAAACAAAAAGAAATGAGTCTTTTTTATTTTTTTTACATTTTATACAAAGAATGGGTATGTAAAATAGACGTAAAAAAGTCATACTATTGCAACATGTGTATAATATTTTTAATTTGAAACTATAGAAAATGAAATTTATTATAATTTGATTTCACCATAGATGATGTTTAAAAAGAATATTATGTCTCACTGCTTAAGAATAATCCAACTTTTTTTATAACTAACTGCTGATAATACAGAATTTAAAAACAATAATGATTTAGTAGCTTACCGGTGAAATTAAACTAGTTAAAATAAGCATTTATTGTTCTAGAATTTTGTTTCTCAGTTTATTTCTAATATAATTTAATGCATGATCTTAACTAAATTTTAAATTACACGCTTCTTAACATTCTTACTACTTAATGTGAAATTTATTTCTAAAAATATTTTGAAATTTATTTTTAAATTTCAAAACTTTTACAATATATTATTCTTCAAAATAAAATAAAGACAGAAAATAGTGAAAAGTTGATTAAATTGGCTTAACAGTTATAAAATGCACCACGAAACGATTACATAGAAAATGCAGCACGTATGATTTTACGATGAAATTGACATAAATTTTTTTTTCATATTTTAACTTTCTCAAAAAAATTGCTTGCATAAAAATTAGGTCTTAATGAAATAAATAACAATTATATATAAATAAATAAGTATGCACAAATAGAAACAAAAAACTATAAAATTGCATTTTGTAAAACTGAATATAAATACTGTATATGCAAACTGTTTTTTTATTAACATTAAATAACTTCAATATACTAACGACTGAAATAACTTTTCATGTATAAAAAAGAATACAAAATAAAAACATGCAACAAATGAATCATTTATAAAATTTCTACTCACTAGATCCACCTCTAGGATCGCCAACGAGTTAAAATTCACTGACAACCCATTCCATATTTCACAGATCACCAAAACACACCGAATGATACGAAATTCACAGTTTTCTTTCGAGAACTACCCCAGAAAAACGCGATACAAAATCTCGAAAATCGGCCGAGCTTTCTGTGGGCACTGTTATCTGTCTCGCTTTCGATTTTTCAGCGGGAAACATGGAAAGTAGCCGTTCCGCGCAACACGAATCGGAATTTCGAACAGTGCGCGCGCAGGCCTCATTCGAAAGCCGTACGGAGTCGCCCCTAGATGTCGCTGTGATTTTGCATGCTCTCCCCTCGCTTCTTCAATCCTTCGTTACCTTCTTCGGCGGGAAAATAGTTGAAGGATGCGAGATGCACAGTCAAGTATTCAGTCCTGTGCCCTGTATGAATAGTGCACACAATTCTGCAGCAGTTTAGCCAAACAAATTGGGAAGGCTACAGGAATT